>CM054140.1:2516148-2526148 GCA_028751875.1 Rapana venosa
GTCCCTGAAATTGTAATGTTGCTGATGTGATAATGGTCAGAGTGCTAGACTTTTGGCACAGTCCCTGAAATTGTAATGTTGTTGATGTGATAATGGTCAGAGTGCTAGACTTTTGGCACAGTCTCCCTGACCTTGGTGTTGTCATGCTGGTGTGGCCACAGACGGCCTGGACTGGTCAGTTGACCACGCCCCTGTGCTGCTGCCCACCTGACAGCCCTCTGCCCCTGACAGTCCTCTGCTCCTGACAGCCCTCTGCCCCTGACAGTCCTCTGCCCCTGACAGTCCTCTGCCCCTGACAGTCCTCTGCCCCTGACAGTCCTCTGCCCCTGACAGTCCTCTGCCCCTGACAGTCCTCTGTGGGCCATTCCTAGGCAGGGAGTCAGAGGAGAGGGGAGAGGAGAGGGCCCCATCAAGCCTTGTCCTGTGCCAGCTGAGGTCTCTGACCTCACCCTGTGTCGCTGCCATGAGGACAGTAAGGTTGTAGGACATCTTTTATTTGAAATTAAGTTTGCAATAATCATTCTGTGGCTGGCTTCTGCACGTCTTGCCATATTTCCCCTCAGACATCTTTTGTAAGTTGCTTTTTGTGGAGCAAGCATATAGCTCCATCAATCAATCAATCGATCAATCAATCAATCAATCAATTTATCAAACAAAGAGTCCATCAATCAATCCTATCGAGGTTGTGAGATAATACACACTCCTTTACACAACTGCACACACCTCCGCATAGGCACTCATGTATACTGACACTTGTGCCCATGCTCTAAGTGTGTTTGTGTGTGTGTGTGTGTGTGTGTGTGTGTGTGTGTATGTGTGTGTGTGTGAGAGAGAGAGAGAGCAGGGGGTGAAGTGAGTGTTTTAGTTGGACAGTTGCAGTCATGAAAAAGGCATGATAAACACCCTGGGGGCCGTTTGCACAGGGGGACTGTGCTGATTACCATAAGCACATGATTCACCGCTAGCCCCCTGCCTGCCTGCCTGCCTGCCTGCCTGCAGCACAGCCTGCAGCACAAGGCCACACAGACACCTTACACACTGTGCACACCCAATTATGGCCCTTCATCTGTCAGGGCCGTGCCTGTCTGCCTGCCTGCCTGTCTTTTTCTCCACTTTTTACTCCTGCTGTGTGTATGTGTGTACGTGCATGTGTGTTTGGCCACTCATGTGATTTCACATACGTATATAATTAATTATGTGAATGTGCACGTGTACGCATGCATTAAAGAGAAGTGCATGGACGATATATATATATATATAAAGAGAGCAAGTGTGGGTAAGCAATAAAAACTGCCTCCTCTTTGCTTGAACAGTGTCTGATAATTTACCACATGAAGTAAAACCCAAACCCATTACTACCCTAAAGCTTTGCTGACATCTTTGAGACTGTTGGCAGGGAGTGACTCCAGGATGAACGGTAGTCAGGGGTCAAGACTGCTGTATTATCTCATGAGAGAAACAATGAGTGGCATTTTAAGATTACACAACATGCTTTAAACAATATATACATCACATATAACGCGCATCATACTAGTTGACAGCCCTTGATATCACACACACACGTCTTTGTAGTGACATGGCAAGACCATTCCTGGTGACTACTGAGAGAGTTGACACCTTCCTCCCTCCCTCCCACCTCTACAACCAGAGCAGCTGTTGCTGTCTCAGAGGCCGGTCAGTCATCAGACAGTCCTGTGGCATACAGTCCTGTCCTGTGGCATACAGTCCTGTCCTGTGTGGCAGGCATACAGTCCTGTCCTGTGGCATACAGTCCTGTGGCATACAGTCCTGTCCTGTGTGGCAGGCATACAGTCCTGTCCTGTGGCATACAGTCCTGTGGCATACAGTCCTGTCCTGTGGCATACAGTCCTGTCCTGTGTGGCAGGCATACAGTCCTGTCCTGTGGCATACAGTCCTGTGGCATACAGTCCTGTCCTGTGGCATACAGTCCTGTGGCATACAGTCCTGTCCTGTGGCATACAGTCCTGTCCTGTGTGGCATACAGTCCTGTAGCATACAGTCCTGTCCTGTGTGGCATACAGTCCTGTAGCATACAGTCCTGTCCTGTGTGGCATACAGTCCTGTAGCATACAGTCCAGTCCAGTGGCATACAGTCCAGTGGCATACAGTCCTGTCCTCTGTGGCATACAGTCCTGTGGCATACAGTCCTGTCCTGTGGCATACAGTCCTGTCCTGTGTGGCAGGCATACAGTCCTGTCCTGTGTGGCATACAGTCCTGTCCTGTGTGGCAGGCATACAGTCCTGTCCTCTGTGGCATACAGTCCTGTCCTGTGTGGCATACAGTCCTGTCCTGTGGCATACCATAGCTGCCATCAACACGTGATATCAGAGAAAGAAAGAAAAGATCTAAAGCATATTTTTTGCAAAGTGACTAATAACGGAGTATACTATCTACGAAATCTCTGTGCCTACAAATTTGGGGGTCAAGTACATCATTTTGCCAATACCCAGGTTGAGTGTCAGGTCAGCCATTAGACTACCCCAGCAATGGCGGCCTTGAGGGCCAACTGGAGATGCAGAGGTGGTGTAGAGTCGGGGGAAAACTATCCAGTGCCATAGAAATAACGATATAAAGAGAAACTCTTTCCTCAGGCATAAGTCAGGTAGTAGTAGTGGTCATGCTCAAGAGCAGGTAACCATCACTACCTAACTGACCAATTGTTTAGACACTAATGTGTTAAACAGGTTTAATTGAAAACAAGTATAAAAACTTGGAAAATAACGCCCCTGATCAACACCTGTCTGGAGTAGTGACCACACCTTTGGCCCGACTTGCCTCCAGCTTCACTTCCTGGAAGGGCCTGTGTCAGAGATCCCAACACTGCTTAAAGACTTACCCTTGGTGATGCCTTACAGGGAGACACCTTTCATAATTTAGAAGTGTCAATTGCACTCACAAGAATATTTGATATTCTTTTGGCCTATTGAAGCTGCCATCGAAAGTTGATGGTAAAATTAGAACGAAAAATATGCTCGAAATACATGTTGCAGAAAAAACAAACAAAATATGTAGAAAAATAAACATGTAATCAGTTTTCCTGCCTTGTGTTTGTGATTCCTAGCATAAGGATGCAAGGGAGGTAATAAGGTGTATATCCAGCCAAGTGTCAATATCTATCTATCTATCTATCTATCTATCTATCTATCTATCTATCTATCTATCTATCTATCTATCTATCTATCTATCTATCTATCTATCTATCTATCTATCTATCTATCTATATTATATATCAACTTACAGAAGGCAAGGGAGTGATGTTTCCTCATCCACACAGTTGCTCAGTGCAGGCCCAGGGCAGTTTCCCTGCTGCTCTGCTGTAAACACCAGAGGTGAAGTGGTCACGGCACAGAGCGTTAACCTGATGACGTGAACCATCCGTTCCTTGAAGTGCGGGAAGTGGTGTTGAAGAGGACGACAGTTCACTGAAAGCCGTTAGTTGCAGCAGTGCTCCCTCCCTCCCTCCTTCAGTCAGTAAATCAGTCAGTGAATCAGTCAGTGAATCAGTCAGTGAATCAGTCAGTCAGTCAGTCAGTCAGTCAGGAGACTGGCGGCGTCAGGCCTGATGGCTGTGGAGGGCTGCCCCAACGGCCAATTAGGACAGCGTCGTAAACCGCTTTTTACTTCTCCCCTTACTCTTCACCAGCGTCAATTCTAACAGTTTTATACCTCCCCTACCCCCTCTCCCTCCTCCCCAGACCTTGCTTCCCTGACAAGGCTGGGAGCAGAAGAGGGATTCCTTCTCCTCTGCAGCCCATCGGCCACGTTTATTCCCTCCTCCGTCAGGTACCTTCCCTTTCAGCCTGATGGAAACACTATCGCTTTTACTGTCTTTGAAGTGCAGTCTGATGGCGCAGAGGAACACCGAGTGAAAAATAATCATCTGCCTTTCCAGAAGACGTGCTTTGTGCGGAATCCATTGTGTCATGTCTTAGACTTGCAATGATTATTCCCCTTTCAGTTTCATTTGCCCCTACGTCAGTCATTCTGTCTGCAGCTTCTTTGCTGTGGTGAAGGACAGACGAAGAAGAAGTGTGCACTGGGACAGAAACCAGTGTGCTGCAGTGAGGAAGCGGTGAAGGTTGTGGGGAGGTTGACGTGAGGACAGCCAGTTACAAGTTGAGGAAATCAGATCACAGCAGGACTGACGGTTCGGTTGTCAATCAAATTATCCACATCGCTGGAATTCTCCTCCCTCTTCCTTCTCAGCTTCTCTCCACCCCCCCCATTTTCCTTCCTCCATATTTTTTTCTTCTCTATTCTCTACACCCTCCTCCTCCTCCTCTTCCTCCTCCTCCTCCTATCTGGCCTTACAAAGATCTTGACAGCCCCAGGGAAAAATTGCAAAGCATTTGTTTGAATTGCCTGATTTTTTCTGGAAGTTAATATCAGTTATTTCATTCACTTGGTGGGTAAAAATGTGTTCTGGATTTTGTTTCCACTTAAAACTAAGCAGAATCGCCAGCCACCATGGTACAGGGGTTAGCGAGTTGGGTTCTTAGCTGAAAGGCTTCTGGTTTAAATCCCATAAGAGTTGACAGGTTGTGTTGCTTTTCTGTACTGTACTCTCTAGCCAGCAAGTTTGCTATAAACTCATTATAAAGACTGGGACCACACAATTAAGCTTCAGCCACTTGATAGTGCGATTTTAAAAGTTTTGTTCAACTTACTCGGCCAACACTGCAGGTGTCTGTATCTCCTAGGCCCTGGTTGATGTTGAGACATATTATGATCGGAAGTTAGAGTATAGACCTTTCATGTCCTCTCAAAGTAGGGGGTCTTTCATGGCATCATCATGACGTCATCCACATCACCATTGATCATCATGCAATACAAGAAAGTTGTTTGACTCGTGTTGTTCTGCTCTCATGGTGACCTCAGTTTGGCTTTTTTCTGTGGTGACTTGGTGTTGAGACCTTAGGGGTTGGGTGTTTATGGGAGAAAGTCACTGGAGGGACATGATAGTGGTCCTATCGCAGATGGGAGTCTCATTCAGTCTGGCTCTGCAATTGAGCTGTCTGTTTTCTTGTCCTCAGTAGGGCTGCAGTAGACCTCAGAACAGACACGATTGAACACCTCTGATGACCCAGCAGCAGTGCAGGGCCCTTCTGATTGGTGGCCCTAAGGTGGCAGGATAAAGACACTCAAGAAAGCACTGTGACAGTAAGGTTTTCTGCAGGGTAAAGACACTCAAGTAAGCACTGTGACAGTAAGGTTTTCTGCAGGGTAAAGACACTCAAGTAAGCACTGTGACAGTAACGTTTTCTGCAGGGTAAAGACACTCAAGTAAACACTGTGACAGTAAGGTTTTCTGCAGGATAACGACACTGAAGTAAGCACTGTGACAGTAAGGTTTTCTGCAGGGTAAAGACACTCAAGTAAGCACTGTGACAGTAAGGTTTTCTGCAGGGTAAAGACACTCAAGTAAGCACTGTGACAGTAAGGTTTTCTGCAGGGTAAAGACTCTCAAGTAAGCACTGTGACAGTAAGGTTTTCTGCAGGATAACGACACTGAAGTAAGCACTGTGACAGTAAGGTTTTCTGCAGGGTAAAGACACTCAAGTAAACACTGTGACAGTAAGGTTTTCTGCAGGGTAAAGACACTCAAGTAAGCACTGTGACAGTAAGGTTTTCTGCAGGGTAAAGACTCTCAAGTAAGCACTGTGACAGTAAGGTTTTCTGCAGGGTAAAGACACTCGCACTGTGACAGTAAGGTTTTCTGTAGGATAAAGATACTGAAGTAAGCACTGTGACGTTGAGAGTCTCTTTGTTGAGGGCAGTGGTGTTTCAGAGGGCATGAGTCAACTGGGTGTCGTTAGTTGGAGCTGGGCTCCATCAGTCAGTCAGTCAGTCAGTCAGTCAGCCAGTCAGTCAGTCAGTCAGTCAGTCAATCAGTCAGTCAGCTAACTGGATGCCGTTAGTTGGAGCAGGGCTCTATCAGTCAGTCAGTCAGTCAGTCAGTCCGTCAGTCAGTCAGTCAGTCAGTCAGTTAACTGAATGCCGTTAGTTGGAGCAGTGTTCAATCAGTCAGTCAATCAGTCAGGAAGGCAGGAGGCGTGCTGACTGAATGGCCGTGTCAAAGCTAACAGGACAGCATGTCAACCAGGTTTTTTTCTTTGCACTTTCTTTTGCTTTTCTTTTTCTTTCTTTAAAACAATCTTCTTTCATTCCTCCAGTGCCATCTCTAAGATGTCTCTCTCTCTCTTTGTGTCTCTGTCTCTGTCTGTCTGTCTGTTTGTCTGTCTGTCTCTCTCTCGTCCTCTCTCTGTCTCTGTCTGTCTGTCTGTCTCTTATCGTTGGCTCTCCTCGTGACAAGGCTGGAGGCACAGGAATGAATCCTCCTACACCTCGCCCCTGTTCCACTGTTATGTCTTGATTGCTCAGCCTGGCTGCAACGCTGTCTCCGTTACTCTCTTTGAAGTGCAGTGCTGCAGCACAGAGAACAAGTCCACGTGGAGTCAGTCAGCTGCCCTGGCAGGAGATGGAGGGAGTTGGGGAACGAGCTTGGAATCCTAGTGTCAGACATTTCAGTACAGTATGTCAGAACAGTATGTCAGTACAGTATGTCAGAACAGTATGTCAGTACAGTATGTCAGTGCAGTATGTCAGTACAGTATGTCAGTACAGTATGTCAGAACAGTATTTCAGTACAGTATGTCAGTACAGTATGTCAGTACAGTGTGTCAGTACATTATGTCAGAACAGTATTTCCGTACAGTATGTCAGAACAGTATGTCAGAACAGTATTTCAGTACAGTATGTAATACAATATGTCAGTACAGTATGTCAGTGCAGTATGTCAGTACAGTATGTCAGAACAGTGTGTCAGTACATTATGTCAGTACAGTATTTCAGTACAGTATGTCAGAACAGTATGTCAGTACAGTATGTCAGTACAGTATGTCAGTACAGTATGTCAGTACAGTGTGTCTTATTGCATGGAAACCTATGTCTGTTTTACATTGGGCTTTTCCCCTTGTGGTGAATAATAGAACAAGAATAATCATGGTCTCTGCCAGAAATCAGGGTTCCCTTAAACAGCACACACCAAAAAAGCAAACAATAGAACAACACTAGAAAACAAACAAAAACAACCAGAAAGCAAAACGCAGGAGGGGAGGGGGAGTAAGGGGCTGGGGGTTGGGGGTGGGTGTAGGTGAGGACGGCCAGTTACAAGGTGAGAGAATCGGATGACATCAGGACTGAGGGTGCGGGTGTCAATCAAATTATCCAAACAGCCAGAGCCCATCTCTTGTTTTCTCCCCCCTCACTCCCCAGCCCCATGCTGTTTCCTCTTCCCTTCTTCTATCTCCCCTTTACCCCCTTCCCTTTTTTTCCATCAGTGTCAGTTGTTATCAGTATTGGGTGCAGGATGACTAAAGAGATGCCTTGGAGCTGGGTCTACCCCAAGCTGACTATACTAGCAGTGTCACCATGTGAAACTTGTATTCTGCATCTGTGACAGTCCAGGCTTAAGTTAGCCAGTCTATAGACATGCGTGGAAAGGTATATTTGTGCGCGTGCATGAGTGCAAACATGTGTTCATATTTCCAGATGGTACATTGAATTAGCATTGCCTATGATTTTGTTCATCAAGCCATCTATCTAAAAGCAAACAAAATTCAAGTTAACCTCATTAATCATAATATTAGTACGACATTAAATGAGAAAAATGTATGTGAAAGTGAGTAAGTGAGTGAGTGAGTGAGTGAGTGGTGTGTGTGTGTGTGTGTGTGTGTGGGGTGTGTGTGTGTGTGTGTGTGTGTGTGTGTGTGTTCAGCAGTTAGGAAAGGAAGGAGATAGAGAAGGGAGTGCATGGGAATGTGTGGTTTTGAACATGTGTGTCAATTAGGATCACAAGCTTGTGGGGAGGCAGTGTGCACGATGTTTTTCAACAAGGAATAACGTGTCTGTGTACAGCCGTCACAGTCAAGGCCTGTACAACTGTGTAACTTTGAACGTGAACTGAGCATTTCCAAACTCCTCACCTGGAGTTTGCTCCACAGACCAGCGGAGATCCAGGCAGTTTCCCTGCTGCTCTGCTGTAAACACCAGAGGTGAAGTGGTCACGGCACAGAGCGTTAACCTGATGACGTGAACCATCCGTTCCTTGAAGTGCGGGAAGTGGTGTTGAAGAGGACGACAGTTCACTGAAAGCCGTTAGTTGCAGCAGTGCTCCCTCCCTCCCTCCTTCAGTCAGTGAATCAGTCAGTAAATCAGTCAGTGAATCAGTCAGTCAGTCAGTCAGTCAGTCAGTCAGTCAGTCAGTCAGTCAGTCAGGAGACTGGCGGCGTCAGGCCTGATGGCTGTGGAGGGCTGCCCCAACGGCCAATTAGGACAGCGTCGTAAACCGCTTTTTACTTCTCCCCTTACTCTTCATCAGCGTCAGTTCTGATCTTCCCCTGGGTTTTCTCTCTCCTTCCTCTCTTCTCTCTCCTTTCCTCTCTTCTCTCTCCTTCCTCTCTTCTCTCTCCTTCCTCTCTTCTCTCTCCTTCCTCTCTTCTCTCTCCCTCCTCTCTTCTCTCTCCTTCCTCTCTTCTCTCTCCTTCCTCTCTTCTCTCTCCTTCCTCTCTTCTCTCTCCTTCCTCTCTTCTCTCTCCTTCCTCTCTTCTCTCTCCTTCCTCTCTTCTCTCTCCTTCCTCTCTTCCTCTCCTTCCTCTCTTCTCTCTCCTTCCTCTCTTCTCTCTCCTTCCTCTCTCTCTCTCCTTCCTCTCTTCTCTCTCCTTCCTCTCTTCTCTCTCCTTCCTCTCTTCTCTCTCCTTCCTCTCTTCTCTCTCCTTCCTCTCTTCTCTCTCCTTTAAGAAAGTACTTGCAGGATGTCTTCCTCTCCTCGCCCATTTTCCACTTTGGATTCTGGATCTTTCCAGCAGAATTTCAGCCTGACTGAAACACTCTGACTCAATCATCCTTACAGTGCGCCTACTACCTTACTGTACAGAGAACAGATAGAAGAAGGTATAGCCGTCTGTCTGTCTTGGGGAGAGCGCCCTGAAAGCCGCGAGAAAATCAATTCATTTCTCGTGAATGTGATAGACCCTGATGAATTATGAACAGCGTTCTGCTGTCAGCTGCCACCAAGGGAAGAGCACCGTGCACTGCCGGGACCTCTGCAATGTTCTGAAGCAGGAGCTGAAGCCCCAGTCTTGTCAGCCCTGGCATGGTCCTGGCTTAATAATGCTTCAGTCATATCAGCCATGGCATGGTCCTGGCTTAATAATGCTTCAGTCTTGTCAGCCACGGCATGGTCCTGGCTTAATAATGCTTCAGTCATATCAGCCATGGCATGGTCCTGGCTTAATAATGCTTCAGTCTTGTCAGCCACGGCATGGTCCTGGCTTAATAATGCTTCAGTCTTGTCAGCCATGGCATGGTCCTGGCTTAATAATGCTTCAGTCTTGTCAGCCATGGCATGGTCCTGGCTTAATAATGCTTCAGTCATATCAGCCATGGCATGGTCCTGGCTTAATAATGCTTCAGTCATATCAGCCATGGCATGGTCCTGGCTTAATAATGCTTCAGTCATATCAGCCATGGCATGGTCCTGGCTTAATGATGCTTCAGTCACATCAGCCATGGAATGGTCCTGGCTTAATAATGCTTCAGTCATATCAGCCATGGCATGGTCCTGGCTTAATAATGCTTCAGTCATATCAGCCATGGCATGGTCTGGCTTAATAATGCTTCAGTCATTCAGCCATGGCAGGTCCGGGCTTAAATGATGCTTCAGTCACATCAGCCATGGAATGGTCCTGGCTTAATAATGCTTCAGTCATATCAGCCATGGCATGGTCCTGGCTTAATAATGCTTCAGTCATATCAGCCATGTCATGGTCCTTGCTTAATAATGCTTCAGTCTTGTCAGCCATGGCATGGTCCTGGCTTAATAATGCTTCAGTCTTGTCAGCCATGGCATGGTCCTGGCTTAATAATGCTTCAGTCTTGTCAGCCATGGCATGGTCCTGGCTTAATAATGCTTCAGTC
>CM054140.1:2531148-2538648 GCA_028751875.1 Rapana venosa
TAATTACCTACTGTGTCAGAAACCAGCGTTTTCGTTTTGTTTTGTGTGTCTTTTTTAAGCGGGGGTGGGGGGTGGGGGGTACCTCAGGACCCTAACCAAAAAAACCACAACACAACAACAACAAAACCACAACACAACAACAAAAAACCCCACAAAACAAACCAAAAGGAAAAGCAGGAAGGGGAGGGAGAAGCGCCGAGGGTTGTGGGGAGGTTGACGTGAGGACGGCCAGTTACAAGGTGAGGGAGTCACATCACAGCAGCACTGACGGTTCGGGTGTCAATCAAATTATCCAGATAGCTGGAATTCTCCTCCTCCCCTCCGTTCACCTCCCCCTCCCCGTGTCCTTCCTTTCTCCTTCTCCCCCTTCCCTAAAAGTTCTCTTTTTTCAGTTAGGAGAACCTGAGGGCAGAAGCTGCCGAATGTTCTTTGAGGTGCTACGATTTTTGTCTGGAAGTGAATTATAACTTAATATCAGTTATTGTGAATCACATGATTGGTGGTGATATTTCAGTCACATGTGGACTTTATTTTACCTAAAAAAAAAGCTAGCATAATGGAAAATCACTATTAGGAAAAGGTCCAGTACTGAAGTAAGGAAGGGGTTTTTATGAACTCATGTCTTCTGCAACGCTGATTGTGATGATTGAAAGCTGATATCTCGTTGTACGTGGTGGTGATTGCAGAAAAAGACGACACTGATCGGAACTAACATTGTTTTCATTAAGGTCAAAAGTGGATGGGTGGGAGTGGAAATAAAGGAAAGGTAGTATACTATATACTACATCATAATTATATACTATAGTCCAACAATGGCTATATGGGTGGCAGCATGGCCAGTTTCTGTATTCTGAGAACTATGTTCTACTTTTTCTCCTGTCCCGATGGTCTAACTTCAATTGTTCCTCCTTTTACATTGACGCTGGGGGCAACAGCAAAGTGAGAGGCTGTATGACCAGTGGCTTTTCCACTCATGGAATTCCACTTTACAGCTTAGTCTTTAGTGATCGACTATGACTCTCTGACTAGGAGGCTTGATTTGCACAGTCCTTATGTGCTGCAACCCTGGGGGCTAGTTGGCCTTTGGAGAACATCTCCAACGCTGACTGTCCTTATGGCCACTTGGCCGAGAGAGTGGGGATGTACTGTGGGCAAGGCATCTCCACTATAATCAAATTTCTGCCCAATTTCCGAAACAGCAGCTGCCTCCTCTGCTGTTTTGGAGGTCATCGTCGAAAACGATGGACAAACATACATACCGGTCTGTTTGTAGTAGTAGTTCTTCAGTTTAACGTCCTTCCACTAAATAGTGAAATCAGACGGGAAAGTGTGTGTGTGTGTGTGTGTGTGTGTGTGTACGCGCGCGCACACGTGCGTGTGTGTTCTGCTGTCATGGTAATCTGTCTGTATCATTATAGGCAGCAGCAGCACTTCAGTCTGTATTGGAATCACAACATTGACTTCTTTGCTGTAGCGTTGGAAACTGTCGCCACCTGGCCTCATTTGTACATAGAGAAGTTGAATAGTCAAGTGTGTGACAGGTGTGTGTGGACAGAACCTGTATAAGTATCATAGAATGGAATAGTCAGTGTGTCACAGGTGTGTGTGGACAGACTAGTTGAGTGCAGTGCCCACAGATCCAGGCTGACACAGAAAGTGGTCACAGTCTCTCCTTTGGGAGAAAAGTCCGAATTTCTTGCAGAGAAATCTACCGTGACTTAATTTTATATACAATACAATACAATTCAATATAGTACGATACAATACAGTGCAGTAAGTACAATACAGTATACTGAATAAAGGTATTCCTCAGAAACAGGTTCATCACAATTATAAGGTATTCAAAGTAGACGGTCCACTCGTTGTAGTGACATTGGTTTTTAATGAGTCCTACCTGAGTTCTTCACAACATGTGAGTTCTCTCTGACTTGAGCAGCATTTCACACACACACACATAGAACTCCCACCATGTGTTTACCAAGGACATAGCAGGTACACGGGAGATGCCCTCATTCATCCCCGCGGTTTGACATCATCAACCTGAAGTAGTGTGGACTTGGTCAGTGTCACAGAGCCCATCAACCTAAAGTAGTGTGGGAATGTCAGCATTTCAGCCCATCAATCTAAAGTAGTTGACTTTGTACAATCACAGACATCAATAGCTAAAGTAATTGGATTGGTCAGTGTCACAGACCGATACTAAAGATGTCCCAGACAGGTTCATCACAGTAAGGCAATCAAAGTAGAGTGGACCATCGTTGTAAGCCATCGACAATTTTGTTGGACCTGCAGTTCACAACATGCGAGTCTAAGCTAAAGACTTGACATTCAGTGTCACAGACCCACAACCTAAAGTCCTGTGTTTACCAGGTTATAGTACACGGATGACCTCAATTCATCGGGTTGTGCACAACATCAAGCTAAAGTAGTGTGGACTTGGTCAGTGTCACAGAGCCCATCGACCCTTTCGTCTGTCCCTCTCTCTCTTGGATAGACACAACGTTTCATCCCAGTGAAGGTGAAGTCCTGATTCCAGCTTTCGTAGTGAATGACTGACTGAATGCATGTATGTGTGATTTATAAAGCGCAGAGAAAGCTCCCTCCTCCCTACTGCAGACATGGTGGCAGTGCCGGGCAGGGGAAACCTGACGGACAAGGTGTGGGATGGGGGGGCCAGGAAAAATAATAATACTAGGCATGAACACACACACAAGCACACAAAGAAACAACACACACGAACACAGCGCGCGCGTGCGCCACCCATTCTCATCACTAATGCACAGAGTATCCTTGTAATCTTGAAGGTAGGCATGGAGTGTCCTCTGTGTGTGTGTGTGTGTGTGTGTGTGTGTGTGGTGTGAAGTCAAGTCAAATTTTTATTTCCAGATGGTACATTGAATAAGCAATGCATTTGCTTTTTTTTCATCAAGCCATCTATCTAAGAACAATTTTCTTAATGATTATACTGAAATACTACATTATTACAACCTTTACCAATAAACGGGATAGCTCAGTGGTCGGAGCACTCGCTTTCCCCCAGCCAAGTTAAGCAGCGTCGAGCGTGGTTACCAGTTGGATGGGTGACCGTTTGCGCGCCTTGGCTTCAGTACAGTTCCCCCAGTTCACCCAGCTGTAAATGGGTACCTGCCCTCTTTAGGGTCAGGGAAGGTAAAGCAGCGAGGGAGAGGAGATGGGCGCCGCCCTCAATATGCTGGCCCTAGAGAAGTGAGGTCTCTGACGCCTCGCTCCCCTACGACCTTATAGGTTATGGGACTCCTTTACCTTTTTACCTTTACCAATAAATCAAACCAGTAAAAAGAGGAAAATCGATAAAATAATACATTGGAAAATACAAACGACACACATATGCATGTGTATGCGTGTGTTATTGACTGGCATGAAGTCTTAATACTTCCAAAAACCGTATCAGACTTGCTTCCATTTTTGCTACCTTTCACATAATTTTCTCTCTCTCCCCCTCTCCCTTCCTCCCTCTCTCTCCCTCTCTGTTTGTCTGTCTGTCGGTCGGTCTGTAGGTCGGCTCTCTCTCTCTCTCTCTCTCTCTCCTCTCTCTCTCTCTCTCTCTCTCTCTCCTCTCTCTCTCTCTCCTCTCTCTCTCTCTCTCTCTGCTGTATGGTGCATGTCTACGCACTTGCGAGGGAGAGAGAGAGAGAGAGAGAGAGAGAGAGAGAGAGAGAGAGAGAGAGAGAGAGAGAGAGAGAGTTCAGACTTCAGATTATTTATTTATTTATTTTTTTACTGTACTTTGGCCTTAGGCCCACAATACAAAAGCAAATGAAGCATATGGAATGGGTATATGACAAGTGTTGTAAACATGTTATCTCCAACATAATTATGATGAACGTTATTGTGTCACTACGATTATGAAAACAAGAATATTACATCAGCCGTAACTTGGATATTCAATGGAGAGAGAGAGAGAGAGAGAGAGAGAGAGAGAGAGAGAGATTGATTCAGAGATTCAGAGAGATTGATTGATTGATAATCTGTATTCTTAAGAGAGAGAGAGAGAGAGAGAAGAGAGAGAGAGAGAGAGAGAGAGAGAGAGAGAGAGGAGGGGGAAGGGAGGGAGGGAGAGAGAGAGGTGCAATTTGCAGTGTGGTGTGAAGTCTGTGCTAAGGTGTCAGGGTTTGAATGCAGGAGGCGGACTGAGGTGAAGGCAGACTGGAGCCGCGGTCTTGTCAGCGTCTTCCTGCAGCGATCCATGACTAACTGCCGCAGGGTGGGCTGGCAGGGGGGGGGGGGGGGGGGGGGGGGGGGGGGGGGGGGGGGGGGGGGGGGGGGGGGGGGGGGGGGGGGGGGGGGGGTGCATGTAAGTGCAGAAGAAGTAGTTGTTCTGTCACGTTTCACTTGACTAACGTCGCTAACCAAGTCCAGCAGGGGAACAAAAATCCTATTGCACGGCCCATTCTCTCCGTCTGTCTATCTGTCTGTCTCGCCAGTACATTTTTTATTTCGATTTTAATTACTTTAAGTATGCATAATACATTTATGAGGAAGATTGAGTGATATTTAGGTTTGTCTGGAGTTTTTTCTGTTTTGTGTTTGTGTTCTTGTTGACTCATTTCTCCACAGGGGATGCACGCCAGATAATAACAGCCTGACAGCATCTGGTGCAGAAAGCCTGTACGGGTTTCTACAGTGGTGTAATCCAGTGCAGAGTTAAACCATGGTTAAATCACATTGTGTGTTGGGGTTAGACTACATTGCAACTCTTTCAACAACAACCTTCCCACCTTAGATTAAATCATGATAATGATCATATCGGTTTGTACAATTGTGTAGCCCTTGCCAGAAGAAAAAATACACTGAAACAATACATCTATCGGTTTTTTGTTTGTTTTGTTTTTTGTTTTTGGTTAAAAAAACAATTAAAAAAAAACCATTTTTGACCAAATAGGCCACAATCAAATGAATCCTGTACCAGTGTGTACAAGGCTGTAGCCCTGTCCAACGTGACAGTAGCATGCAAACACCTGACTGCAATCCAAGGTCAGGGAGGAGCGGATTTATTTTAGTTCATTTTATACCACTTAAATCATCGGCAGATTTCTCTGCGTGAAATTCGGGCTGCTCTCCCCTGGGAGGGCCCGTCGCCACAAGAGCAGCGCCACCCATTTTTTTCTCATTCTTTTTCTGCAAACTGTCAAATTTGTTTGTTTACCCTATCATAGTGGCTTTTTTCTACAGAATTTTGTGCAGTGGACAAGCTCCTTGTTGACGGGGTTGTCTTTACGTGCACAGCACACATTCATGTGTGCTAAATGATATGAGGGATGGCCGGAGTTTGTGGCCTAGCTGGCAAGTGACAGCAGTCACGTGCAGACAGACGGCAGTTGTCCTGTGAGGCAGACAGGCAGGCAGCAGCAGTGGCAGGTAGGGCAGGGCAGGGCAGGGCAGGGCAGGGCACAGGAGGCAGGGTCAGACAGCCGTGCACCACCGCAACAGCCAGTCGGGAGGAGATATAGATATATATATATATATAAGAGAGAGATAAGAAGAGAAGAGATAGAGACTAATATATAGATATATATGATATATATATATAATTATATACATATATGTTTTTTCTTTCTGTGGCACATGACGTGGGGGGTAACATCTGCCCTTTCTGCGTGGTGGGTGAGGGTGTGGGTGGCCCTGATGACGTCATGAAGGCAGGTCCGCGATGGACAGTTGTGGGCAGTGTGTGGGCTGCCCAGGCTTTTAGTGTCAACTCAAGGCTAACGGGGCGTGAGATGCGTCCACTGCTGACCAAATGTAGCGTGCCTTAAGTGCTCGCTGGACCCCCCCCCTCCCCCAACACCCAAACCCCAACTAGTTATCCTTGGAGGATGCTGACCAAATGGTGCAGAACAACTCATCCTCCTCATGGACAAGGACATGTACGTTGGAGAAGGGGGGGGGGGGGGGGGGGGGGGGGGGGGGGAAGGCGGCGGGGGGTGGGGGTGGGGGGGGTGGTGAGCTCATTTAATGGGGACCATTTTTGGGAGGTGGGAATGGGATGGGAGAGGGGAGAAGTATGGCCTATCTTTGACGCAGAGAAATCTCTGCAGTTCCACTCTACTGCCTTGCACTGCGCTGCAACAGACAAGGAACACCCTTCAACACAACACAGAGCCCTGCAGCACAACACAGAGCCCTGCAGCACAACACAGAGCCCTGCAGCACAACACAGAGCCCTGCAGCACAACACAGAGCCCTGCAGCACAACACAGAGCCCTGCAGCACAACACAGAGCCCCGCAGCACAACACAGAGCCCCGCAACACAACACAAGCCCGCAACACAACACAGAGCCCGCAACACAACACAGAGCCCCGCACACAACACAGAGCCCCGCAACACAACACAGAGCCCCGCAACACAACACAGAGCCCGCAACACAACACAGAGCCCCGCAACACAACACAGAGCCCCGCAACACAACACAGAGCCCCACAACACAACACAGAGCCCCACAACACAACACAGAGCCCCACAACACAAGACAGCACAACACTGTCACACAGCACACTGCAGTGCCGCGCAAGAAGAAAAAACAATACAGTACACTACAATCACCGCGAAGAAAAACAACACAATACAATACAATAATCTTAGTATAATCATTACGAAATTTGTTCTTAGATAGATGGCTTGATGAAAAAAGCAAATGCATTGCTTATTCAATGTACCATCTGGAAATAAAATTTTGACTTGACTTGACTTGACTTGACTTGACTTGACAATACAATACAATACAATACAAAGCAGGGACTACAGCTGTTAGAAGGGGAGAAGACTGTTTATCTATCTCAACAGTTAGACCCCCTGATCTGAATACTCCAAGTTTTTCTCATGTCATCTTTTTTCTCCATTAGTTTTTTAAGGTTTCTTTTACGTCTTTTCTTTCTGTCTTTTACCCCCTATCTTTCTGTTATTTTTTCCTATTTTTCTCTCTCCCCCCCCCCCCCCCCCCCCCCCCCCCCGGCAAAGTGATATGAATCAAATCTTGTCCTGTCTGTGTCCAAAGCTCATCTGGGCAAGGGTGTGCTGGTTTTTGTTTGGTTGCTTGGGGGGTTCTTTGGTCTGTGTTGCTTTCAGCCGCCTACCAAGCTGAAGCTAATCGATTTTTTTCTGTCTGTCTGTCTGTCTGTCTGTTTCTCTCTCTCTCTCTCTCTCTCTCTCTCTCTCTCTCCTCTCTCTCTCTCTCTCTCTCTCTCTCTCTCCTCTCTCTCCCTCTCTCTCTCTCTCTTTCCTGTGCGCGCGTGCGTGTGTGTTGTGATGTGTGTTGTGATGTGTTGTGATGTGTTGTGATGTGATGTTGTGTTGTGATGTGTTGTGATGTGTGTGTGTTGTGAGTGTGTTGTGATGTGTTGTCGAGTGTTGGATATGTGTTGGATATGTGTTGTGATGTGTTAGTGGATGGTGTGTGTGTGTGTGTGCTTGTGTGTGTTGTGTGAGTGTGTCAGGCATCAGAGCCCCTAGTCCGGCAGGT
>CM054140.1:2543648-2546148 GCA_028751875.1 Rapana venosa
TTGTATTGTCCAGTGGTTTCTGTTCTTGGTTGCTTTGTTTGTATTGTCCAGTGGTTTCTGTTCTTGGCTGCTTTGTTTGTATTGTCCAGTGGTTTCTGTCTTAGCTGCTTTGTTTGTATTGCCGCGTGGTTTCTGTTCTTGGCTGCTTTGTTTGTATTGTTGCGTGGTTTCTGTTCTTGGCTGCTTTGTTTGTATTGTTGCGTGGTTTCTGTTCTTGGCTGTTTTGTTTGTATTGTCCAGTGGTTTCTGTTCTTGGTTGCTTTGTTTGTATTGTTGCGTGGTTTCTGTTCTTGGCTGTTTTGTTTGTATTGTCCAGTGGTTTCTGTTGTTCTGTGTGGTGGGATGTGTTGGAGTTTGTGTTGACTTGCACCTGTCTGTCTGTCCTGATGCTGTTGAAGAAGGGGGGGGGGACAAACAATTCAGTGTGTCTCTCCCTGTGTGTCCCTGCCTGTGTGTCCCTGCCTGTGTCCCTGCCTGTGTCCCTCCCTGTGTGTCCCCCCCTGTGTGTCCCTCCCTGTGTGTCCCTCCCTGTGTGTCCCTCCCTGTGTGTCCCTCCCTATGTGTCCCTTCCTGTGTGTCCCTGCCTGTGTGTCCCTGCCTGTGTGTCCCTGCCTGTGTGTCCCTGCCTGTGTGTCCCTGCCTGTGTGTCCCTGCCTGTGTGTCCCTCCCTGTGTGTCCCTCCCTGTGTGTCCCTGCCTGTGTGTCCCTGTGTCTTCACTTCAGGCAGCTGGCTGCAGGTACCTGACTGACTCCTGTCATCACAGAACTGAAAGCGGCTGCCCTCTGTAGGCTGTACTGGAGACTGGACAGAGAAGGGAGGAAGGAACCTGGCCTCTTCACTGTTGTCTGGCTTTGTTTGTTTGTTTCTGTCTGTCTGTCTGTCTGTCTGTCTTTCTTTCTAAGAATAGGCTGACAGTGTGTAGTTGGTATTCAATGGCAGTTGGCACTTGATTATGTTTGACAATTTCGACACATTGACCTTTGCTTCTTATACAGAGACACGTAGCTTAGTAGGTACAATAAGTGGAGAGAGACACAGAGAGAGAGAGAGAGAGAGAGAGAGAGAGAGAGGAGAGAGAGAGAGAGAGAGAGAGAGAGAGAGAGAGGAGAGAGAGACAGACAGACAGACAGACAGACAGACAGACAGACGGGAGGGGGGCCTGTTGGAATATGTACAGAGGGGATGGGGATGACGCCAAACAAACCACCCACATTTACTTCTGCCATATTCTGCTACGTCTTTTGAACACACCACACACACACAGACACACAGTCACACGCAAAACACACACACACAGACACACACAGTCACACGCACGTACACACACACACAGACACAGACACAGACACACACACACACACACACACACTCACGCACGCACGCACACATACACACACGCACGCACACACGCACACACACACACACACACACACACACACACACACACACACACACACACACACACACCACCACGCACGCACGCACACACACAACACACACACACACATACACACACACACACACACACACACACACACACACGCCACACACACACACACACACACACACACCTGTCAAGCGGGTGGCAGGCAGTCTGACAGGCGCCACACAGCAGAGTGATGAGGAGACAGACAGGGGGAGGGTGGAGGGAGGGGGCAGACAGGGAGGGAGGGAGGGAGGGGGGGGGGTGCACAAACACAGCTTACGTCTGACCATGGGTCACTGCTAATGACCAGGCCCCCGGCCAGCCATGCGTGAAGTTAGGTACACACTCCTGTCCAACACTGATTAAACCACTGCACTGCACTACGCTGCGCTGCGCTACACTGCACTGCACTGCCTTACGCCACGCTACACTATACTACACTACACCACACTACACTACAATACACTATACTACACTAAACCACACTACACTACACTACACTATACTACACTACACTACACCACACACACACTACACCACGCTACGCTACGCTACACTACACTACACTACACTACGCTACACTGCACTACACTACACTACACTACACTACACTTGACAGAATTGACAAAAACCGCATACTCACGGGGTCTGCACTAGACTGCACTACACTACGCTACACTACACTAAGCAACAGTACACTACACTACACTACACTACACTACACTACACTACACTGCACTGCACTACACTACACTACACTACACTACACTACACTACACTGCACTACACTGCACTACACTACACTACACTACACTGCACTACACTACGCTACACTACACTACGCAACAGTACACTACACTACACTACACTGCACTACACTACGCTACACTACACTACGCAACAGTACACTACACTACACTGCACTACACTACGCTACACTACACTACGCAACACTACACTACGCTACACTAAACTACACTACACTACACTACACTACACTACACTACGGAAGGAAGGTGGCAGGATGGTTAAGACGTTTGCCTGCCAACAAGTTAATCGTGAGGTTCTGGGTT
>CM054140.1:2551148-2568648 GCA_028751875.1 Rapana venosa
GGGGTATTGTCCTGTGCTATGCTGGGTTCCTGTCCTGTGCTATGCTGGGCTCCTGATGTATGCTGGGTTCCTGTCCTGTGCTATGCTGGGTTCCTGTCCTGTGCTATGCTGGGCTCCTGTCCTGTGCTATGCTGGGGTCCTGTCCTGTGCTATGCTGGGGCTCCTGTGCTATGCTGGGCTCCTGTCCTGTGCTATGCTGGGCTCCTGTCCTGTGCTATGCTGGGCTCCTGTCCTGTGCTATGCTGGGCTCCTGTGCTATGCTGGGCTCCTGTCCTGTGCTATGCTGGGCTCCTGTGCTATGCTGGGGCTCCTGTCCTGTGCTATGCTGGGCTCCTGTCCTGTGCTATGCTGGGCTCCTGTCCTGTGCTATGCTGGGCTCCTGTGCTATGCTGGGGCTCCTGTCCTGTGCTATGCTGGGCTCCTGTCCTGTGCTATGCTGGGCTCCTGTCCTGTGCTATGCTGGGCTCCTGTCCTGTGCTATGCTGGGCTCCTGTCCTGTGCTATGCTGGGCTCCTGTCCTGTGCTATGCTGGGTTCCTGATGTATGGAGAGGGCTCACCTTGAATTCCACTGTTCTTTGGGCTTGGGCGTGGGGATAACCTCTCTGTGTGTGTAGGGGGGGGGGGGGCACTTTAAACAGGTATAAGTAATACATTCATTTATTGTGATATGACCTGATGCTTGCCTATAAAGCTGTCTTCTTCTTCTTCTTCTTCTTCTTCTTCTTCTCCTGCTCCTCCTCCTCCTCCTCCTCCTCCTCCTCCTCCTCCACCTCCTCCTTCTTCTCCTTCTTTTTCTCCTTCGAACGCTCAGCCAGTAACTTTTGTCGCCTGTCCTATGAGCGAAAATGTGTTGCGTTGCCGTTACGCGCCTGACAAGTCAGGCCCAGCATAAAGCTGTTTTGAAGTCACGTCCATGTGTGTCAGCTGACATCTCAGCAACATCATGGATTCGACAAGTTAATAATTCCGTAAAGACGATTCCAGAAAAAATATATGTCATGTGGAACCTCTCTCTCTCTCTCGCTCTCTCTCACACACACACAGACACACACACATACACACACACACACACACACACACACACACACACACACACACACACACACACACACACACACACACACACACACACACACCACACACACACACACCTCTGAAGAAAGTGCTGTAAGTGTTGTGGAGGTAAAAGGCGGCTTGACAGAGGACTACAAAGTGCTGAAGACCGGTGAGCGGATGGCCTGTATTGACTTGGGGTCTGGTCGATAGAACAGAAGTTAGAAGTGACAGACTAGCAGCAGCAGAAACAAATCAGGTAGTCCTCCCTAACCTCTACTGTAGCTGTAACGTCAGTCCCCTTTGTACACACCATTATTGATTCGGTTCTTCAGGCATTTCTGATTGAGGGTTACTCTGAATTCGACAAGTGTGTGTGTGTGTGTGTGTGTGTGTGTGTGTGTGTGTGTGATGTTTGCATTTATAACGAAAACTCTTTTCCGGCGCGGCATTCAGTGGAAACAAAAAAGATCTTTGTGGGATACAGATTGCACCTGGCCTCAGTGAATACAACACTGTGGCGTTAGAGCGAGGGAGAGAGAAAGACGGAGAGGGGGAAGAGGGTGGAGAGGGAGAGATGGAAGAGGGAGAGATGGAAGAGGGAGAGAGACAGCCAAAGACATGTCAGGAGAACAAACAGCGGGGTTGGTGGGGAGGCAAAGAATTAAACAAAGGGATCACCTTGTAAGACATTCCCAAAGTGTAATAAAACCCCAGTCCCTTTATTCGGGGAGCACAGCACAGATGCAACACATAGTTAGCGCCCAACTGCTGGCTGTGACAGAACGATGCAAATAGCCTCCCCTGAGACACAGACACCGCAGAAAACAGGAATGCAGGCAGTGTCTTATCTCCCTCCCCAGACACCCACCCCGCCCCTTCACAGCAGCTCCTCTTTAGGCCTATGTCACACGAGGCTGAATAGGAGGGGTATGTCGGCGTCAGTCGATATCGATGTCACAGTCAGTTTCAAGGGGTATGTCGGCGTCAGTCGATGTCGATGTCGCAGTCAGTTTCAAGGGGTATGTCGGCGTCAGTCGATGTCGATGTCACAGTCAGTTTCAAGGGGTATTTCGGCGTCAATATCTCGTAGTGACTCGGTGGTTTTCGTTGCACCCTTCAGACTGTTTCGAGCTTTTTAGTCCACAATTATTTTTGAAAAAATTGCAAGTTTGGACCAGTAAGTGGACCATACTTATGTGGTATGACTACACACGCGCGCGCGCACTTTCTTTGGTCATCTGTCTATAGTGTTTGACAGACGGACAATTCATTGTCTGCAGTGAAGGCAGGGGTGTACTGCGGTCCTGCCAGTGGCCATAGTGCTTCTTGTGCTTCTTGGCCTCTGCGTCAGGTCAGGCGGGTCTTCTTTCCCAGTGCTTGTGCAGCAGCAAGGACACTTTGTCTGTAAGGACACTTTGTCTGTAAGGACAGTGTTGTCTGGTAGCACTGCAAGGACAGAGACTGTTGTCTGGTAGCAATGCAAGGACAGAGACTGTTGTCTGGTAGCAATGCAAGGACAGAGACTGTTGTCTGGTACCAATGCAAGGACAGAGACTGTTGTCTGGTAACAATACAAGGACAGAGACTGTTGTCTGGTAGCAATGCAAGGACAGTGTGTCTGGTAGCACTGCAAGGACAGAGACTGTTGTCTGGTAGCAATGCAAGGACAGTGTGTCTGGTAGCACTGCAAGGACAGAGACTGTTGTCTGGTAGCAATGCAAGGACAGAGACTGTTGTCTGGTAGCACTGCAAGAACAGAGACTGTTGTCTGGCAGCAATGCAAGGACAGAGACTGTTGTCTGGTAAGACAACGTTGTCTAAGGAACAGAGACTGTTGTCTGGTAGCAATGCAAGGACAGAGACTGTTGTCTGGTAGCAATGCAAGGACAGAGACTGTTGTCTGGTAGCAATACAAGGACAGAGACTGTTGTCTGGTAGCACTGCAAGGACAGAGACTGTTGTCTGGTAACAATGCAAGGACAGAGACTGTTGTCTGGCAGCAATGCAAGGACAGAGACTGTTGTCTGGCAGCAATGCAAGGACAGAGACTGTTGTCTGGCAGCAATGCAAGGGCACTGCTCTGTGTTGCCTGTGTGGAGCGTCGTGTCTTTATGGCTACTTAGCCATTGTAGTCTGTCCTAACCTGAAATAGAGACTAGCATTTTTGTTGTTGTTTGTTAATCATTTTGGTTGTTAAAAGAGGGTTTAAACTGTTGTGCATAATGCATTAAATTGATTAAAAAAATGAATATTGAACATCTCTCTCTCTCTGTGTCTCTCTCTGTCTCTCTCTCTGTTTTGTTTGTGTGTGTGTGTGTGTGTGTGTGTGTGTAATAAAATAATAATAATATAATAATAGTAATAATAATAATAAAAATAAATAATAATAATAATAATAATTTTAATTCAGTTTTTGCAGGCCATATGGCCCATAGGAACAACAGTTAATCATATACTTTCATGTAAGGTGAACATCCTTACTTCTGATATCTAAACATTTAGTAAGAAATAATCCAACTTTAAACATCAAACTAGGTTTAGTGTTCATACAAAGAAGCTGCACTTTCAGATTTGATGGAAATCTGTAATAATACAAAGGAATACATTTTCTTCGCAATACAGCATATTTTGGGCATAGAAGTAAAAAAGTGACAAGCATCTTCAATTTGTTAGCCATCACACTGAGAGCAGAATGGATCAGTAATCGGTTTGCCATAACGTGAAATTTCATTTAAAGGTAATCTGTTTGACCTCAGTAAACATATAGCTCTACGATATTCTAAAGATTCTACTTCACATATATAATTTTCTCTACAAATAATCGGGTGATAATCTAAGTAGTCAGGGTATGCTGATAAAGAATCATGCCATTTTTGTTGGTACACATCCTGTATGTGTGTGTGTGTGTGTGTGTGTGTGGTGTGTGTGTGTGTGTGTGTGTGTGTGTGTGTGTGTGTGTGTGTGTGTGTGGTCTCATTGTGTTTGAGGAGGATGTTCAACCGTTTTGCCTCTGATGACATCGATGTTAAAACGGCATACACTCACAGAGCGCTGTTTTTGGATGTGTTGAAGTTCAGTCAGCCTCTCTCTCTCATGCTGACAGCACTGCACTGCACTGCACTGCGGAGTGACGCAGGCTTTAGTGCCTCTCTCTGCTTGTGGATGTCTTCAGCCTGGTGTGCTGACCTTCAGCGCTGCCTCAGATCCTGTGCAGGCTGCATGCTGATGGCTCTCTGGATAGTAGGTGATAGGGCGTGTGACAGGGTGATCTTTACAGCCCTGCCCTTTTGCTTTCCTGCCTGACCGTGTGTCTGATATAGAGATTGCGGCAAGTTTACAGCGCTTCTGTTGTGTGACAAAGCTTGAACAAGCATTCGGTGTAGAGTCTTGCGGGATGCAGATGGCATTCTGCTTCTGGGTCATAGCCTCTTCAGTCTTCAGCTGAGCAGGTTTTTTCTTTCACGTGTTACCTATCCTAGAACCCTGAAGTATAAATGGGTACCATATTGGTGTTGCTCTTTTCGTCATCGTCGTTGTTTGTTCTTCCTCTTCATTTTCACTTTAAGGGCAATCGTTTCTGGTGTAACGAACGAAAGCAATTGGTTTAAACGCAACGTAATTCCTTCAGAGCAATACATAAAATGACTGCAACAAGCACAGGCTGGTTAGAAGAGTGCTGGAAACCGTGTGCAAAGATGGGTCGCCAAATGATCCTCGTATGTCTGTCTGTACCCAGTCTGGTTAATTCAAGCTGGATTCACTCGGTTCCCTCTCCCAGCTCTTTGGATAGAGTCTTATGTTTGGTGAATTGCAGGTGGACACCTAAAGTAGGCTAAACAGTCCTCGTCTGATCGTAGGAAAAAGTATGGAGTGTGTATGACTGACTGGGGGGGGACGCAGTGTGACAGCGATGTCTAGTCACAGATGAATTTGCTTTGGATTCTTGATCAGTATGATGGAGAGGAAAAGAGTTGATGACAGTGTTTGTTATAAGCTTTGAGAAAATAAAGAGTTTCAGCGAGATCATTCTTGCATTGTATTGTACTGTACTTATTGTATTGTACTGTACTGTATTGTACTGTACTGCACTGTCTCGATATCTTTGGTGTGACTGTGATCTGGCCTTGTGCTGGTGTGACTGTGATCTGGCCTTGTGCTGGTGTGACTGTGATGTGGCAGTGTTCTGGTGTGACTGTGATCTGGCCTTGTGCTGGTGTGACTGTGATGTGGCAGTGTTCTGGTGTGACTGTGATCTGGCCTTGTGCTGGTGTGACTGTGATGTGGCAGTGTGATGGTGTGACTGCGATCTGGCCTTGTGCTGGTGTGACTGTGATGTGGCAGTGTGATGGTGTGACTGTGATCTGGCCTTGTGCTGGTGTGACTGCAGTAGTGTGATCTGGCCTTGTGATGGTGTGACTGCAGAAGTGTGATCTGGCCTTGTGATGGTGTGACTGCAGTAGTGTGATCTGGCAGTGTGCTGGTGTGACTGTGATCTGGCCTTGTGATGGTGTGACTGCAGAAGTGTGATGTGGCAGTGTGATGGTGTGACGGCGGTAGTGTGATGTGGCAGTGTGATGGTGTGACTGCAGTAGTGTGATGTGGCAGTGTGATGGTGTGACTGCAGTAGTGTGATGTGGCAGTGTGATGGTGTGGCTGCAGTAGTGTGATGTGGCAGTGTGATGGTGTGACTGTGATCTGGCCTTGTGATGGTGTGACTGCAGAAGTGTGATGTGGCAGTGTGATGGTGTGACTGCAGCAGTGTGATCTGGCCTTGTGATGGTGTGACTGCAGTAGTGTGATGTGGCAGTGTGATGGTGTGACTGCAGAAGTGTGATGTGGCAGTGTGCTGGTGTGACTGCAGTAGTGTGATGTGGCAGTGTGATGGTGTGACTGCAGCAGTGTGACTGCAGCAGTGTGATGGTGTGACTGCAGCAGTGTGATGGTGTGACTGCAGTAGTGTGATGTGGCAGTGTGATGGTGTGACTGCAGTAGTGGCAGTGTGACTGCAGCAGTGTGATGGTGTGACTGCAGCAGTGTGACTGCAGCAGTGTGATGGTGTGGCTGCAGTAGTGTGATGTGGCAGTGTGATGGTGTGACTGCAGTAGTGGCAGTGTGACTGCAGTAGTGTGATGTGGCAACAGCGCGCTGTTTCTGATGGAACACTTCATTTTTCTGCATAGTCACTTGTGTTAGCTGGCCAATAAATCAACTGTTCAGCACGGGGTTAGCTAAACTAACCTTTGCCTGGCATGACCATTCCCACTTTGCTGACGTAACGATTTTTCCAGCAGAAGAGAGAGCAGTTTTGGGGAGGGCGGTAATGCAGTCTGCTGCTAATCTCCAACACTCTGCATCAGACAGCTAGGGTGGGGAGTGGGGGTGGAGGGATGGGTTGGGGGGGGGGGGGGGGGGTGTATAACGTCTCGGGAAGATCGAACTGGTCTCATCCACTTGTGGAGATGCAGACAAGAGAGATTCTATCGCCTCTCTCTGTCTCTGGGTGTGTCTGTCTCTCTCTCGGTGAAAACTCCCCCATAATCCCCCTTCAGTCTCCCCTCCGTCAGCACAGACTGGGGCTTAATCCCCACCTGACCCGGGGCCTGTGGCTCCAGTCCCTGCTGTGGGGATGGACTGCTGGTGCCTCTGCAGCCTGCTCTCTGCCTCCCTGACCCCTGTGAACCATGGGCAGGTGTGAACCATGGGCAGGTGTGAACCATGGGCAGGTGTGAACCATGGGCAGGTGGAAACCATGGGCAGGTGTGAATCATGGACTGGTGTGAACCATCGGCAGGTGTGAACCATGACCAGGTGTGAACCATGGGCAGGTGGAAACCATGGGCAGGTGTGAACCATGGGCAGGTGGAAACCATGGGCAGGTGTGAACCATGGGCAGGTGTGAACCATGGGCAGGTGTGAACCACGGGCAGGTGTGAACCATGGGAAGGTGTGAGCCATGGGCAGGTGTGAACCACAGGCAGGCGGAAACCATGGGCAGGTGTGAACCATAGACAGGTGTGAACCATGGGCAGGTGTGAACCATGGGCAGGTGTGAACAATAGGAAGGTGTGAACCATGGGAAGGTGTGAACCATGGGCAGGTGTGAACCATGGGCAGGCGGAAACCATGGGCAGGTGTGAACCATAGACAGGTGTGAACCATGGGCAGGTGTGAACCATGGGCAGGTGTGAACCATGGGCAGGTGTGACTGCTGAAGCAGCGGCAGGTGTGGTGTGGGAGGGTACTGTCTGGTCATCAGGGCTGGTCGGTCACCACTGGCCTCCTGGTCTGTGCCCAGTGCCCGGCACGACTCCTCTTTTCCCCTTACCGTGTCCATGCCCACCAGACACCGTGTGTGTGTGTTTGTGTGTGTGTGTGTGTGTGTGTGTGTGTGTGTGTGTGTGAGTGTGTGTTTGTGTGTGTGTGTGTGTTTGTGTGTGTGTGTTTGTGTGTGTGTGTGTGTGTGAGTGTGTGTGTGTGTGAGTGTGTGTTGTGTGTGTGTGTGTGTTTGTGTGTGTGTGTGTTTGTGTTGTGTGTGTGTGTGTTTGTGTGTGTGTGTGTGCGTGTGTTTGTGTGTGTGTGTGTGCGTGTGTTTGTGTGTTTGTTGTGTGTGTGTGTGTGTTTGTGTGTGTGTGTGGTGTGTTTGGTGTGTGTGTTTGTGTGCGTGTGTTTGTGTGTGTGTGTGTATTTGTGTGTGTGTGTGTGTTTGTGTGTGTGTGTGTGTGCGTGTGTTTGTGTGTGTGTGTGCGTGTGTTTGTGTGTGTTTGTGTGTGTTGTGTGTGTGTGCGTGCGTGTGTGTTATAGAGAGTCAGGGGCAGAGTGACAGAGAGATAGGGGCAGAATGAAACTGAAGCTGAACATTTTACAAGAGGGTACACAACTTTGTTCTGAGCAATGAGTTAGGTAATACCTATAAACATGATAGTAAATGTTGACATCGTATAATGGCATCCTGAAATGCTTTACAAGCGTCAGACCATTTGAGCATCAACATTGTTCAGACATGGAAGCCAGCATGCTGATACCAGTTACACTCAAACACTTCACACAGTCCATGCTCAACCCCCCCCCCCCCCCTCTATCTCCCCTACACTCCCCCTCACTAACCCTCCCCCAGTCCCTTCCATCACGCACATACAAGTGTGCGCGCACACAGCATCCCCCTCCCCTCCCCACTCCCTTCCACAACCCTCTTACCTAGCAAAATATTTACGGCAATTGTCCACAAAGGCAAACATGCAAATGTCTCTCTTCCTCTAACTTACATATTCTCACACATATCCATTCACACACACATTCCGCACGCACACACACACACACACACACACACACACACACACACACACACACACACACACACACACACACACACACAACACACACACACATACACACACACATCTGCAGTGGAATCTTGTCTGAAGATGTGACCATCCCTGAACAAGCAGTGAATGAACAGCACCAGTGATGTCATAAATAATGAGGTGCCAGCTAACCAGCCATCATGATCTGGCCTGGCCTATAGTAGTGCATGAATGCAATGTTGTCACTGCACGGGTTATTGGCTGTTGTCAAACCAGTCCTGCTTCTGGGATGGCTTCTGATCAACCGTCAGTGATGGTTTTGTCAGCAGATGACAACAAGACAGCAGTTACATCTTGTCTTTTCGCTGTATTCAGGTTGTTGTTTTTTAAACAAGAAAAAGTGGACGTTTTTCGTGTGCTTACTCTGAAATGAGAAATGATGAGTTGTCTTCCCTGTTGTAGCTGCAGAGAACACGCGGTGAATCCGTGGAGGTGCTGGCTGGAAGGAAGCATCTGTGCTTTGCGTCAGTGCCAGGTGTTCTTGGCCTCAAGCTGGCGTCACCTAGCCCGCACCCTTCACCTGCAATGACGAATACATGGTTTTTCACTTGGAAATAATTCTGTTTTTAAATGAAAAGAACCCGCTGTACCTGTTTTGTTTTCCATCTCCGAAAGCCATTTCTGTAGAAAGGAGCAAGGAAGTCTGTCTGTTCATTCTCAGAGACCCCGGTGTTCCGTCCTGCCTGGCACAAGCGCACAATGCTGACGCCGTGTACTGATGGAGTTGTCTGCACTTGGTGAGCCAGTCTCCTTGCTGCAGCCTAGTCAGCTGGTGTTGCCATCATGTCAAACGCTTGTTGACATAGACCTGGCTGTCTGTCTGTCTGTCTGTGAGATCTTCAGCTATCTGGCTTCTGAGTATAGCCACTCTCTGATACATTTAACAAAGGCTGCTGTGTGCCATGGAACTCTGCCTGTTTCACTCATGCAAAACACTATTAGCTGTGATCGAGAGAGAGAGAGAGAGAGAGAGGGAGAGAGAGAGAGAGAGAGAGAGAGAGAGAACTCATCTCGAATGATTTATTCACAAAAAGGCCATTGGCCCATGCATGAAGGGGGTTGCCGACCTGCTTAGTATTTTGGTGGAGGTAAAAGCAACAGTAAGGACAAAATGTTACTGTACAACAAAAAGTCAGCTACAAAAATATGACTTAGGATAACAATGCCTTTCTTATTCTGAAAGGTTTACACAAATGTAAAGTGAGGCTGCGCACAACGTGAGCGAGAGAGAGGAGAGAGAGAGAGAGGAGAGAGAGAGAGGGAGAGGAGAGGAGGGATGAGAGAGAGAGAGAGAGAGAGAGAGAGAGAGAGAGAGAGAGAGAGAGAGATTTTATCTTTTATTCTTTTATTTCGAAGATAATAGAAAAAACACTCATGTGCATTTTTACATCCAGTCCCCGAGTGTATGCAGTTTTGTAAATTTTGTCATCTGTTCCCACCGCGGCACACAATGGCCTACTCGTCCGAAAAACGGAACAGGTTTTAACATGTGCACAAGATGTTCTGTGTGCGTTCGCACACGGGATCTCGGTTTCTAGTCTCTCCAAAAGACTTTTGGGGCGAGTGGAGTCTGCTGCACTGGTGTTAGCTCCATGGGAAAAGATCCCCTTGAACGGGATTCGAACCTGGGTCAGCATGTAACAGGCGCAGTGCGCTAACCATCCAGGCTAACCAAAGAGAGAGAGAGAGAGAGAGAGAGAGAGAGAGAGAGAGAGAGAGAGAGAGAGAGAGAGAGAGAGAGGAGAGAGAGAGAGAGAATGACAATGACAATGACAATGACAAATTCTTTTATTTCGAGGATAATGAATAAGCACTCATGTGCTTTTTTACATCCAGTCCCCGCCCGTAGGGTACATCTTAATGATAACCCAATACTTATACTCTCACACAGTAGAAACAAAGGGAAATAACCCTTTAAAAAAAACAACAACAAAAAACAAAAACAAACAAAAAATAAAAGAAAACCCTAAAAACACCCCCTACCTCCCTCTCCAACCCCCAAAAAGCAACCATAAAAAACAAACAAACAAACAAACAAAAAAGAAAAAACAAACAACAAAAAGAAAAAAAGAAAAAAGAGACAAAGAAACAACAACAACAACAAAACCAAGAAAGATAACAACAACCAAACTTAAAAAGTCATAAAGATAAACATCTACACATTGTAAAATGGTACACATACTTGTTACATATAACAATAAGATATTGAAATAAGGCATTCATTAAAACTTAAGTACAGCCGACAAGCCCAATAAAATATTGAAAGTATAAAGTATGAATCCTTCACCAGGATGCACAACAACTATAACTATAAGCAAAATGATAAAAGGTGAGAGAGACAGAGACATAGAGACAGAGAGAGTGTGTGTGTGTATTTTAGAGATAATATCAAAATATAATTCTCAAAACAGTACACGATCACCATCAACACTCTTTTTTTTATTATTATACTCGCTCAAATTATGTCATGATAATGAAATAAACTCAATACCATACACTCACACAATAAAAACAAGAAACAGAAGAAAAGAAGAAATCCAAACCTATACAGTCATTGAGAGAGAGAATGTATGTGTGTGTGTGTGTGTGTGTGTGTGTGTGTGTGTGTGTGTGTTTCAGGGATAATACTAGATATATAATACTCACATAGCACACGATCACCATCAACGCTTTTTGATTATACACGTACAAATTGAATGTCATGATGATAAAGTAAGCCCAATACCCATACACTCACACAATAAAGAGGGGAAAACCCAATAAAGTCATAAAAAGAACATCTACACATTGTAAGAAAGAGAGACAAATTCTTTTATTACCAGGATAATGAATAGTACTCATGTGCTTTTTTACATCCAGTCCCCGCCCGTAGAGATACATCTTAATAATGAACCCAATACTCATACTCTCAAACAGTAGAAACAAAGGGAAACAACTTTTATTAAAAAACCCAAAACAAGCCCTGTCAAACAAAATAAAAAACCCAAACACCCTCCCCCCAAAAACCCCAAACAAACAAAAAACAACAACAAAAAACAAAAGAGAGAAAAAAACAAAAAAAACAAACAACACAAAAAACCCAACAACCCTCCCCCACCTCACACACACACACACCAAACAAACAAACAACCCCCCAAACAAATACCACCCCCCAAAAAAACCCCAACAACAACAACAACAACAACAAAGAGAGAGAGAGAGAGAGAGAGAGAGAGAGAGAGAGAGACCACAACAAAGCCAAACTTATAGTCATAAAAATGAACACCTTCTTATTGTAAAATAGTACACATAATTGAGAGAGAGAGAGAGAGAGAGAGAGAGAGAGAGAGACAGACAGACAGACAGACAGATAGAGACAGACAGACAGAGAGAGAGAGAGAGACTGACAGAGAGAGAGAAACAGACTGACAGAGAGACAGACAGAGAGACAGACAGACAGAGACAGAGACAGACAGACAAAGACAGAGGGACAGACTGATAGAGAAAGACAGACAGAGACAGACAGACAGGCGGACAAAGAGAGAGACAGACAGACAGAGAGAGGGACAGACAGACAGAGAGAGGGACAGACAGACAGAGAGACAGACAGACAGAGAGACTGACAGACAGACAGACAGACAGAGAGACAGACAGAGACTGCTTTTGCTTCCATCCAGTTGTCCTGCACTGCCTGTGTGCTGACTGCTGCTTCCCTTCCCCTGGCAGGAGAAGGCCCTGCCCGGCCCTGCAGACTAGCAGACCTGATCAGCAGAGACTAGACAGACAGCCCTCCATCAGCCACACGCCGTTCTACTGCCACACCTCACAAACACACAGCACACAACACACCACACACACCACACACACACACACTGACACACCACACACACACACACACACCCACCACACACACACCACACACACACACACACACACACACCACACACACACACACACACACCACACACACACACACACACACACACCACACAACACACACACACACACACACACACACACACACACACACCACACACACACACACACACACACACACACACACACACACACACACACACACACACAACACACACACACACACACACACACACACCACACACACACACACACACACACACACACCACACACACACACACACACACACACACACACACACACACACCACACACACACACACACACCACACACACACACACACACACAACACACACACACACACACACACACACACACACACACACACCACACACACACACACACACACAACACACACACACACCACACACACACACACACACCACACACACACACCACACACACACACACACACAAACACACACACACACACACACACCAACACACCACACACACACACACACACACCACACACACACACACACACACACACACACACACCACACACCACCACACACACACACACACACACACACACACCACACACACACACACAACACCACACACACACACACACACAACCACACACACACACACACACACACACACACACACACACACACACACACACACACACACACACACACACACACACACACACACACACACACACACACACTCCCCCGCTGTCTTGCCTGTTCTCACACACTGCTACAGTACATAGTACACAGTACAGCTATGTCATGTTCTCACACACTGCTACAGTGCATAGTACATAGTACAGCTATGCCATGTTCTCACACACTGCTATAGTACATAGTACACAGTACAGCTATGCCATGTTCTCACACACTGCTATAGTACATAGTACACAGTACAGCTATGTCATGTTCTCACACACTGCTACAGTGCATAGTACATAGTACAGCTATGCCATGTTCTCACACACTGCTATAGTACATAGTACACAGTACAGCTATGTCATGTTCTCACACACTGCTACAGTACATAGTACACAGTACAGCTATGTCATGTTCTCACACACTGCTACAGTGCATAGTACATAGTACAGCTATGCCATGTTCTCACACACTGCTATAGTACATAGTACACAGTACAGCTATGTCATGTTCTCACACACTGCTACAGTGCATAGTACATAGTACAGCTATGTCATGTTCTCACACACTGCTACAGTACATAGTACACAGTACAGCTATGTCATGTTCTCACACACTGCTACAGTACATAGTACACAGTACAGCTATGTCATGTTCTCACACACTGCTACAGTACATAGTACACAGTACAGCTATGTCATGTTCTCACACACTGCTATAGTACATAGTACACAGTACAGCTATGTCATGTTCTCACACACTGCTATAGTACATAGTACACAGTACAGCTATGTCATGTTCTCACACACTGCTACAGTACATAGTACACAGTACAGCTATGTCATGTTCTCACACACTGCTACAGTACATAGTACACAGTACAGCTATGTCATGTTCTCACACACTGCTACAGTACATAGTACACAGTACAGCTATGTCATGTTCTCACACACTGCTATAGTACATAGTACACAGTACAGCTATGCCATGTTCTCACACACTGCTATAGTACATAGTACACAGTACAGCTATGCCATGTTCTCACACACTGCTATAGTACATAGTACACAGTACAGCTATGTCATGTTCTCACACACTGCTACAGTACATAGTACACAGTACAGCTATGTCATGTTCTCACACACTGCTACAGTACATAGTACACAGTACAGCTATGTCATGTTCTCACACACTGCTACAGTACACAGTACAGCTATGTCATGTTCTCACACACTGCTACACTACACACATCCTGAGCTATGTCATGTTCTCACACACTGCTACAGTACACACATCCTGAGCTATGTCATGTTCTCACACACTGCCACAGTACACACATCCTGAGCTGTGTCATGTTCTGACACACTGCCACAGTACACACATCCTGAGCTGTGTCATGTTCTGACACACTGCCACAGTAAACACATCCTGAGCTGTGTCATGTTCTGACACACTGCCACAGTACACACATCCTGAGCTGTGTCATGTTCTCACACACTGCTACAGTACACACATCCTGAGCTATGTCATGTTCTCACACCCTGCTACAGTACACACATCCTGAGCTGTGTCATGTTCTCACACACTGCTACAGTACACACATCCTGAGCTGTGTCATGTTCTGACGCTCCTCGTTCTCTCCTGTGTTGCAGATGGCAGACTGAGGGCTCTCTGCCAGTGTCCACCAACAACCTCACCTCAGGACGCTACACTCCCTTCCCCTGTTGTCCGATGCTGCCCCAGCCTGGGAAAACCCCTGCCCACCCCCGCCTGATTTATTCTAGCTGCGGGGCCGCCCCCCTGGGACATGGGGGATCAGTGCATGGGGGTGAGTGTCTCGTTAAGGGCCTGCCCCTTTCCCGCCCGCCCCACCCGATTGTACCAGAAGGCGTGTGTGTGACTGCCGCATGGGGGGGCCCGGGCCCCCTGCCCGCCTGCAGCACCTGTCCACGCTGCCCGTCGCTGCTGCTGCTGCTGCTGCTGATGGTGGCGCTGCTGGGGTGTCCCACCCGGGGTAGCGTGGTGCTGCACACCCGCCAGCTGAGTGTGAAGGTGGGGCGGGCCGTGTTCCTGACCCGGGATGACCTCAGCATCAGCCGTACCCGCCGCGGGGAGGACTGCAGGGTGGAGGTGGTGATGGCCGACCCCGTGACGCAACGTGTGGGCCACGTGGACCCCCCGGTGAGTAGGAGGTCTCAGTGACGTCATGTCTGTCCGTGTCATGTCTGTCCGTGTCATGTCTGTCTGTGTCATGTCTGTCGTGCCATGTCTGTCCGTGTCATGTCTGTCGTGCCATGTCTGTCCGTGTCATGTCTGTCCGTGTCATGTCTGTCTGTGTCATGTCTGTCCTTCTCATGTCTGTCCTTGTCAGGTCTGTCCTTGTCATGGTCGTGGTCCTTGTCATGGTCTTGGTCCTTGTCTTTGTCCTTGTCAAGATCATTGTTGTTGATGTCAGGATCTTTCCTAACATAATCTCCATTGTCATGATCTTTGCTGTCATAATCTTTGTCATTTTCCAGCTCTTTATAATTGTCTTGTCATTGTCGTGATCTTTGTCATTGTCGGGATCTTTGTCATTGTCGTGATCTTTGTCATTGTCGGGATCTTTGTCATTGTCACGATCTTTGTCATTGTCATGATCTTTGTCATTGTCAGCAGTCATGCCCTGATCTTTGTCAAGACTCTCTATCGTGTCGTGATGTTCGTCATTGTCATTATCATAAACACTGTCATGATCTTTGATCTTTGCGAGCGTTCGGTCATTGTAGTGGTCTCTTTCATGGACGTTCTCCTCTCTGTCCTTGACTGACGTGGCTGTGTCATCATTGTGTCACTTGCCGAGGACAAGAAGGCTTTCTCCTGCTGTCGTGTGGCTGTCACTGCTGCAGTGCTTGTTGTGTACTCTGGTTGTCATCATGCGAGAGAGAGAGAGAGAGAGAGAGAGAGAGAGAGAGGGACTGTATGTGTGTGCATGCTAACTTGCTGCCGGTTGCGCCTGTTCGCGTGTTCTTCCGCGCACACAGGGACGTGAATGCATGGGTTTGTAAGTAAGGGACTGTGGGTGTGGTGAAAGGGAAAAGTGCTGTAGCTGTAAGGCAAGGTCTAGTTATATACGGCGTTCTCGTCTGCAAAGTCTGAATGCTTGTTTCGGTGCAGTGAGAGGCTTGTGGACAGGAGGGAAGGGTGGGGGAGGGGGTGATGGAGGGAGGTGCAGTGACGGGCCAATACAAAGTATGATGGATGGCCTCCCCTTTGTCTTCATCTGTGCTGTGGACTGGGTGACCTCTGTGCCACATGAGGCAGCTGACCTGCCTGGTGACTGGCTTCTTCATGCAGGCTTGTGCTGCACTGCACTGCACTGCACTGTCTGTCTGTCTGTCTGTCTGTCTGTCTGCTTGTTTGCCTGTCTGCCTGTCTCTCTCTCTGCCTATCTATTTGATTGTCTATCTGCTGCTTGTCTTTCTGTCTGTCTGCTTGTCTTTCTGTTTGTCTGTCTGTCTGCCTGTCTGTCTACCTATCTATCTGCCTGTCTGTCTGCCTCCTTGTCTGTCTATCTGTCAGTCTGTCTGTTTACTGCATGTCTGTCTCTCTGTCTGCTGTCTTTTTCTCTCTCTGTCTGCTGTCTGCTTGTATGCCTGACTCTGTCTGCCTGCCTGCCTGTCTGTCCGTCTGTCTGTCTACTGCCTATTTGTCTGCTGCTTGTCTGCCTGTATGTCTGTGTGTCTGTCTGTGTCTGTCTGTCTGACTAGCTAGCTGCCTGTCAACGTGTATCTGTTTCTGTTTGTTTGCTTGTCGATGTAGACACACAAGACTGTTTCTTTCTTTTTCTCCCGGTCTCTCTCTGTCTCTGCTTATCCCGCTCCCTGTCTTGTCTGTCTGTCCGTTGTCATGATACCAGATGGGTTATTACTCTGTACGGTTTCTTCTTAGAAATGTGTGTCCTTTATATGTGCAGAACATTGGTGTACATCTGTCTGTCCCTCTGTTCTGGCCCCCTGCCTTTCTCCCATTTTCATGCCTAACCAAATATGGAAATCTATCTACCATGTGCTTTCAAATGTGTGTGTGTGTGTATGAGGGGGGGGGTTGAGGGGGGGGGGGGCTGTGAAAACAAGAAGACAAAAAGGAATTTCTCAGTAACTTCATACATTTATTGTGCGGGCCTGGCTCATGCCAGAACCCGTGTTTCCATCTGCTGCACAGACACTGGGTAATAGTGATTGATACCAGCTTTCCATTGGTGGGTCTGAACTAGCCAGAGAAGAGAAACTAGAAGAGGGAGCACGCACACACATGCAGGTGCGTGAGCACACACGCAACAAGGTGGGGTCCGGTGCTGCCTGCTGCCAGCGTGATGCTGGACACACCTGCCCTGACTTCCCTCCTCCGCCATGAAGAGAACACAGCAATGCCAGGCATCAGCATCACACTTCCATATTTCCTGAATCTGTCACAGAGCTGATGGCACACGAGGCCGCATAGCGCTACACTGACCCTGTGGATCGGTGTAAGGCATGCAAGGCACACTTCTGTAGGAACGTAGAGC
>CM054140.1:2573648-2581148 GCA_028751875.1 Rapana venosa
TGGCTTTCTTTACATTACAATAGTAGGACAAACAAAAGAGAAGATGGCTTCAGCAGCACCCTACTTTCAACAGTAAGGACGACTATTTTCTCCTCCCCAGAGAAGACTAAGTAACAATTGTGAGGCTGAGGACTGGACACTGCAGACTCAGACATCACATGTTGACCATGGTCCACATTGGTGATTCTGAGGCGTGCCCCTTGTGACACTTCTCCCATAACAATGGAACACTTTCTCCTCCAGACCTGTCCCTCCATCACACCACAACCTGAGGGCCAATGTCCGGCCTACTGACCTGCCCATGAGGGACAAGCTCTTCAGACCCACTGGAGGCCTTCAGCCGACACCAGCATTTGTCAGGAGGACCTCCAGAGGTGCTGTCTGAGCGTTTGACGAAGAAGAAGAAAAACCCACAACAATTGTAAGGATTGGATAGAATTTTCACAGTTAAAGCTTTTGCTCCAAGATGCTGTCAGAGCGCTTTGATTTGTTGCTTTACAAGATTCAGCGCTATATAAATTCCATACATTATTATTATTATTATTATTATATATGTATTTATATATATACATATACACCTTCTTCTCTCTATATATCTACATCTATATATTATATCTATATATAATGAGGGGATGGGATAGCTCAGTGGTCAGAGCACTCATTTTCCCCTGCTAAGGTTAAGCAGAATTGAGCGTGGTTACCGCTTGGATGGGTGACCGTTTGTGCACCTTGGTTTCAGTGCAGCCCCCCCTCCCCCCCCCCCCCCCCCCCCAGTTCACCCAGCTGTAAAATGGGTACCTGCCTCTTTAGGGTCAGGGAAGGTAAAGCAGCGAAGAAGAGGAGATGGGCGCCTCCCTCAATATGCTGGCTCCTCGAGAAGTTGAGGTCTCTGATGCCTCACTCCCATACTGCTACAAAGGTTATGGGACACCTTTACCTTTTTATATATACAATCCTATTTTCCCAAGGCCTTTTTCACAGCAAACCACAGAGCAGCAGCCCCTGGTTGTTTCCGCGCCATGAATCACAGTATAAAAAGCAAGGCTGTGATTCCTTAATGTGTCTTCTTCACGGCCAGCACACAGGCAGAAAGGGCAGGGAGCACACTTGAGTAACTAACTGTACAGCACACAGTCATCTACACAGACTAGACAAACTCGGGAAGAGCAGACCGGGCCTTCCCACAAGGCAGTTATGGCCGACAACCTCAAATTAATGTGCCCATGGACAGCTAGAGGGCGTTGTGCTGACCAAGGGGAAGCACCCAGGCGTGATCAAGCAGGTTTTTCATGGGCGGGCGGTGTGTTGCCGAGTTTCCAAGTCACTCAGCTTTCCCATAAAGCTGACTCCAGTGACGCGGCCAAACAACCGGGGCCAGGCCGGAACCAAAGGCCTGTCATCCCGTGACAAATGTGATTGGCTGAAGCTGGGGCATTAAGAGGACGCCCCGTGACACAGCATTCCCACACTTTGTTTTCTGCCAGACTCTTGTCACCCCCCCCCCCTCTCTCTCTCTCTCTCTCCCTCCCTCTCTCTCCCCGGGGATTGGATGTAAAGAAGCACATGTGTGCTTATTCATTATCCTCGAAGTAAAAGAATTTGTCATTGTCATTGTCATTGTCTCTCCTCTCTCTCTCTCTCTCTCTCTCTCTCTCTCTCTCTCTCTCTCTCTCTCTCTCTCTCTCTCTGTCATGATGTAATCCCTGATAAAGGCAAGGACTGGATTTTAAACAGTACATAAATGATTATCTATTATTCTTGCAATAAATAATTTTGTCCCACCTTGCCTAGTCCCCTCACCTTCCTTTACAAAATGATGCTCATGATGACGATGACGATGATGATGAGAGAGAGAGAGATACGTTGTCATTTTTATTCTAAAGAATAGAATAGCAGTAGTCTGCACAGTGGAGATTTTTTTAATGGATTTCTACTGTTGGTTTTTAGTGTTCTATTGTCCTGTCCTCCTGGCGTTTGGTTAATTGTACCAGTGGGCTTTCATGCACAGGGTGGACGCACGTGCTGGGTTTGCCTACACATTGTGTTCTTGCCTGCCAAAGACCATGCCATTTCTCTCTATCTCTGTCTGTCTCTGCCTCTCTGTCTGTCTCTGCCTCTCTGTCTGTCTCTGCCTCTCTGTCTGTCTCTCCCTCCGTCTCTCTCAGTTTGTCTGTCTGTCTCTGTCTCTCTCTCTCTCTGTGCCTCCCTCCCTCTCTCTTTCACTGCGTCCCTCTGTCCCTCTGTCTGTCTGTCACTGTCTCTCTCTCTCTCTCTGTGCCTCCCTCCCTCTCTCTTTCACTGCGTCCCTCTGTCTGTCTGTCTGTCTTCTCGTCTCTCTCTCTCTCTGTGCCTCCCTCCCTCTCTCTTTCACTGCGTCCCTCTGTCTGTCTGTCTGTCTCTGTCTCTCTCTCTCTGTGCCTCCCTCCCTCTCTCTTTCACTTCGTCCCTCTGTCTGTCTGTCTGTCTCTGTCTCTCTTCTTGCCTCGCTCCCCCCACTCTCTCTGTTTTTCTGTCTCCCTCCCTCTCTCCTGCTTTCCTTAAAGTGGCCTCCACCAACTTTTCAGGGGTGTTGGGGTTTAGCGCCACTGAGAGAGAGGGCAGGGAGAAATAAAGAGAGACAGGGAGAGACGGGGAGAGGCAGAGAGAAGGAGGGAGAGACAAGGAGACACGGGGAGAGACGGGGAAAGACAAGCGGTCAAAGGAAACGGCTGGGAGTTGCCGGGAACACTGCTGGTGATCCCAGTCTTTGGAGGGATTTTATCTGATGTTTGGTGTTCATGCCTTGTCAGTCAGCCTGCCATCAATTAGTCTCTCTGTCAGTCAACTAATCAGCTGTTATGCTGTCATGACCTGTCAGTCAATCTGCCATCAATTAGCCTGCCATCAATTAGTCTGTCTGCCAGTCAACTAATCAGCTGTTATGCTGTCATGACCTGTCAGTCAATCTGCCATCAATTAGCCTGCCATCAATTAGTCTGTCTGCCAGTCAACTAATCAGCTGTTATGCTGTCATGACCTGTCAGTCAATCTGCCATCAACTAGCCTGCCATCAATTAGTCTCTCTGTCAGTCAACTAATCAGCTGTTATGCTGTCATGACCTGTCAGTCAATCTGCCATCAACTAGCCTGCCATCAATTAGTCTCTCTGTCAGTCAACTAATCAGCTGTTATGCTGTCATGACCTGTCAGTCAATCTGCCATCAACTAGCCTGCCATCAATTAGTCTCTCTGTCAGTCAACTAATCAGCTGTTATGCTGTCATGACCTGTCAGTCAATCTGCCATCAACTAGCCTGCCATCAATTAGTCTGTCTGTCAGTCAACTAATCAGCTGTTATGCTGTCATGACCTGTCAGTCAATCTGCCATCAATTAGCCTGCCATCAATTAGTCTCTCTGCCAGTCAGCTAATCAGCTGTTATGCTGTCATGACCTGTCAGTCAATCTGCCATCAACTAGCCTGCCATCAATTAGTCTCTCTGTCAGTCAACTAATCAGCTGTTATGCTGTCATGACCTGTCAGTCAATCTGCCATCAATTAGCCTGCCATCAATTAGTCTGTCTGTCAGTCAACTAATCAGCTGTTATGCTGTCATGACCTGTCAGTCAATCTGCCATCAATTAGCCTGCCATCAATTAGTCTGGCTGTCAGTCAACTAATCAGCTGTTATGCTGTCATGACCTGTCAGTCAATCTGCCATCAACTAGCCTGCCATCAATTAGTCTGGCTGTCAGTCAACTAATCAGCTGTATATGCTGTCATGACCTGTCACAATCTGTCCATCAACTACCTGCCATCAATTAGTCTGTCTGTCAGTCAACTAATCAGCTGTTATGCTGTCATGACCTGTCAGTCATCTGCCATCAACTAGCCTGCATCAATTATCTGTCTGTCAGTCAACAATCAGCTGTTATGCTGTCATACCTGTCAGTCAATCTGCCATCAATTAGCCTGCCATCAATTATCTGTCTGCAGTCAACTAATCAGCTGTTATGCGTCATGACCTTCAGTCAATCTGCATCAATTAGCCATGCCATCAATTAGTCTCTCTGCCAGTCAACTAATCAGCTGTTATGCTGTCATGACCTGTCAGTCAATCTGCCATCAATTAGCCTGCCATCAATTAGTCTCTCTGCCAGTCAACTAATCAGCTGTTATGCTGTCATGACCTGTCAGTCAATCTGCCATCAATTAGCCTGCATCAATAGTCTCTCTGCAGTCAACTATACTGTTAGCTGTCATGACCTGTCAGTCAATCTGCCATCAATTAGCCTGCCATCAAGTAGTCTGTCTGTCAGTCAACTAATCAGCTGTTATGCTGTCATGACCTGTCAGTCAATCTGCCATCAATTAGTCTATCTATCAGTCAACTAATCAGCTAGTATACGGTCACCACTACAGCTGGTATACTGTCACCACTTGTCAGTCAGTCTGCCATCAGTCAGTCAGTGTGTCCAGTCAACTCATTGGCTATTGTACTGTCACGACCTGTCAGCAGTTTGCTACCAACTAGTCTGTCTACCAGTCAACAAATCAGCTGTCTACCAGTCAACAAATCAGCTGTCTACCAGTCAACAAATCAGCTGTCTACCAGTCAACAAATCAGCTGTCTACCAGTCAACAAATCAGCTGTCTACCAGTCAACAAACCAATTATTTACCAGTCAACAAATCGGCTATTTACCAGTCAACAAATCAGCTAACTCCCAGTCAACAAATCAGCTATCTACCAGTCAACAAATCAGCTATCAGTCAACTTGTCAGCCATTATACTGTCATGACCCACTTATCAGTCAGCTAATCAGAAGTTTATCAACCAGACAGCTATTTCATCAGTTTATTAACCAGTCATTCATTTAGTTCATCAAGTTCAGTCAGTTTAGTAGCCAGTAAGCTGTTTAGTGAGTTTGTCAATCAGCTAGACACTTATCCAGTTTTGGTAGCTAGTTAGCTAGTTTATTTACCAGTTATATGTTTAGTCACTTTATCAACTAGTCAGCTATTTAGTCAGTGTATCAGTCAAATATATAATCAATGTAGTCAGTTATTTATTAATTCTATCAACCTGTCAGCCATTTAGCCATTTTATCAACCAGTCGACCATTTATCCCGTTTATCAACCAGTCAACCATTTAGCCAGTTTATCAACCAGTCAACCATTTAGCCAGTTTATCAACCAGTCAACCATTTAGCCAGTTTATCAACCAGTCAACCATTTAGCCAGTTTATCAACCAGTCGGCTATTTCGTCAGCTTCTCGACCAGCCAGCCGTTTCCGAACACCAGCAGTTGTACATCAGTGGGTAGTCGGTTTACCAGCACTTGCTACGTCAAGTCTAGGACCTGAGCAGGGAGCCCTTCAGTCGCCGGCTTCGTTTGGACCAGGGCGTTTTTCTAGCTGGTGGAGTGTGCGAGCCTGCCCCCCCCCCCCCCCCCCATCCCCAGCAGAGAACAGCCTGCCCCCCCCCCCCATCCCCAGCAGAGAACAGCCCCCCCCCCATCCCCAGCAGAGAACAGCCCCCCCCATCCCCAGCAGAGAACAGCCCCCCCCCCCCCCATCCCCAGCAGAGAACAGCCTGCCCCTATCCCCAGCAGAGAACAGCCCCCCCCCCATCCCCAGCAGAGAACAGCCCCCCCCCATCCCCAGCAGAGAACAGCCCCCCCCCCATCCCCAGCAGAGAACAGCCCCCCCCCCATCCCCAGCAGAGAACAGCCCCCCCCCCTCCCCAGCAGAGAACAGCCCCCCCCCATCCCCAGCAGAGAACAGCCCCCCCCTCCCCCAGCAGAGAACAGCCCCCCCATCCCCAGCAGAGAACAGCCCCCCCCCCCCCTCCCCAGCAGAGAACAGCCTGCCCCCCATCCCCAGCAGAGAACAGCCCCCCCCCCCATCCCCAGCAGAGAACAGCCCCCCCCCCCACAGCAGAGAACAGCCCCCCCCCCAGCAGAGAACAGCCCCCCCCCCCCATCCCCAGCAGAGAACAGCCCCCCCCCCCATCCCCAGCAGAGAACAGCCCCCCCCCCCATCCCCAGCAGAGAACAGCCCCCCCCATCCCCAGCAAGAACAGCCCCCCCCCCCATCTCCACAGAGAGCAGCCCCCCCCCCCCCCCCCCCAGCAGAGAACAGCCCCCCCCCCCCCCATCCCCAGCAGAGAACAGCCTGCACAGCCCGTTGATGCTGACTGCACGGGCCTCTGCCAAGCAGAGCACCACCAACAGGCGGCAGGCAGGTAGGCAGGCAGGCAGGCAGGCAGGCAGGCAGGCAGGCAGACAGGCAGGCAGACAGGCAGGCAGGCAGGCAGGCAGGCAGGCAGACAGGCAGGCAGGCAGGCAGGCAGGCAGGCAGACTTTGACAGGCATGCAGGCAGGCAGGCAGGCAGACAGGCAGGCAGGCAGGCAGGCAGGCAGGCAGACAGGCAGGCAGGCAGGCAGGCCGACAGACAGACAGGCTTTTACGTGCAATGTGCTATGATACACCTGGCGCCGCCTTTGATGGCTGCAGGTAAAAAGCATGGAGGTAGGGGTGGGGATGGGGGAAGTAAAGACGGAAGGAGGGGGAGGAGGGACAGAACAAAGAATTGCTTTGTCTTCATAGTCAGAGACAGACACTGCAGACCACACATGACACTGATGATGTGGAGACTTCAGACATGACACTGATGATGCTGAGACTTCACACATGACACTGATGATGCTGAGACTTCACACATGACACTGATGATGCTGAGACTTCACACATGACACTGATGATGTGGAGACTTCAGACATGACATGACACTGACGATGTGGAGACTTCAGACATGACACTGATGATGTGGAAACTTCACTCATGACACTGATGATGTGGAGACTTCACTCATGACACTGGTGATGTGGAGACTTCAGACATGACATGACACTGATGATGTGGAGACTTCAGACATGACATGACACTGATGATGTGGAGACTTCAGACATGACATGACGCTGATGATGTGGAGACTTCAGGCATGACATGACACTGATGATGTGGAGACTTCAGGCATGACACTGATGATGTGGAGACTTCAGGCATGACACTGATGATGCTGAGACTTCACACATGACACACATCGTTCAGGATAACTTCTTCACGCTGGCCATGACCCCTGACCTTGTTGCTGACGGAAGTGATGACGTCAGCCCGGCTCCTCCTGTGATGCAGATGACTGCACAGCGGACACAATGTGACTTGTAGAGAGAGCTACAACTGACTTCAAACACTACAAGATTACACATAAAGAAAGATGACTTTCTGAAATAGCCAGTCATCACGCCTCCCTAACAGGTGTGATGACTTCAATCTGGGAACACCTGTTGTTTATGATACTGAGGAGAACATAAGTGTACAATTGCTACACTGCTGATAAAATGGCTTCCTAATAGAGCCTCTGTGCTAAATCTGAACACCTGTTGGTAATAATGAAAAACTGCTCAACCCTTAATAGACATGGTTTTCTGGTGTGTGCTAATGTCTTCCACTTGCAT
>CM054140.1:2586148-2626148 GCA_028751875.1 Rapana venosa
GCCACAAGACCTGCTGCACTAGACGAGCTGTTTGCTGGCTTGCTTTGGTGGTGTTTTCTGTCTGTCTTTCTGTGGTGCTCTTATGCCTACTGGATGATGATGCCCGATTTCACAACTATTAACTGATGCATACGCACAGAGAGAGAGAGAGAGTTTTACATTGCACATATCCTTTGAAGTTAGTACCTTTGATATATTCTGCTTCTTCAGGAAGAGAATGTGGGTTATGTGGGATGTGGTAAAAGAGGAGGGTTTTTTTATTTTTTAGGGGGGAGGGGGGTTGTGGGGGGGGGGGGGGGGGGGGAGCAGTTCTGTGCTGCAGTACTGCTGTGGTATGCATTGTTGGGCAACTCTTTCGTTTTTCTATACCCCCTCCCTTTCTCTTTCAGTTCTTCTTTCTTTCTTTCTTTCTTTCTTTTGCTTTTCTTGATATAAATGCCTGTGAAAATGCACTGGTGTGTGTACGTTGTGTGTGTGTGTGTGTGTGTACGTGTGTGTGTACGTGTGTGTGTGTGTGTGTGTGTGTGTGTGTGTGTGTGTGTGTGTGTGTGTGTGTGTGTGTGAAGCAGCATGACGTATAGCAGTGTAAACATGACATGCATCGTCACATACAGAAGCCACCAATTCTCCTCTACAGTAGTTATTGAGCAGTTCCCAGTAGTTACTGAGCAGTTCCCAGTAGTTACTGAGCAGTTCCCAGTAGTTACTGAGCAGTTCCCAGTAGTTATTGAGCAGTTCCCAGTAGTTATTGAGCAGTTCCCAGTAGTTCCCGAGCAGTTCCCAGTAGTTACTGAGCAGTTCCCAGTAGTTCCCAGTAGTTACTGAGCAGTTCCCAGTAGTTACTGAGCAGTTCCCAGTAGTTACTGAGCAGTTCCCAGTAGTTACTGAGCAGTTCCCAGTAGTTACTGAGCAGTTCCCAGTAGTTACTGAGCAGTTCACATAAACAAGATAGGCCTGTGAGGCAGGCAGACAGCATCACTGCAGACAGACAGCATCACTGCAGACAGACAGCATCACTGCAGACAGACAGACAGCATCACTGCAGACAGACAGCATCACTGCAGACAGACAGCATCACTGCAGACAGACAGCATCACTGCAGACAGCATCACTGCAGACAGACAGCATCACTGCAGACAGACAGCATCACTGCAGACAGCATCACTGCAGACAGACAGCATCACTGCAGACAGACAGCATCACTACAGACAGACAGCATCACTACAGACAGACAGACAGCATCACTGCAGACAGACAGCATCACTGCAGACAGCATCACTGCAGACAGACAGCATCACTGCAGACAGACAGCATCACTGCAGACAGACAGCATCACTGCAGACAGACAGCATCACTGCAGACAGACAGCATCACTGCACAGCATCACTGCACAGCATCACTGCAGACAGACAGCATCACTGCAGACAGACAGCATCACTGCAGACAGACAGCATCACTGCAGACAGACAGCTTCACTGCAGACAGCATCACTGCAGACAGACAGCATCACTGCAGACAGCATCACTGCAGACAGCATCACTGCAGACAGACAGACAGCATCACTGCAGACAGACAGCATCACTGCAGGCCTCCAAGTTCAGCACAGCAGTCCACAAACAGCGAACCCCTGCAGGAGAACTGGGACCTCCTTCCATTCCTACTCTAGCGAAAGGTGAGCATCATCATCAGCTTTGGGACACCTGCAGTACAGCGGTGAAGACATCGCCGCCTGATTCACCTGCCTGCTCCTTGTCTGACTGGAAGAAAGCTCAGCAACACCCCCCCCCCCCCCACACACACACACACACGTGTGATGGATGTATCATGGCGGCGGCCACAGCCCTGCCTTCTCTGCTTGTGTGACTCTCAGCAAGGAGTAGGTAGCACAGGACAGGCGACACATGGCCACCATTCATCACACCTTCAGCCTGACAGCTGGCTTTCTACCTGACAGGCAAGGTGTGGGATGTCACGCCTGGTCTGCCTCACAGGCCGCACTGTCCTGTTTTACGGCTCTCTTCCACGCTAAACCACTCGGCCACTCTCTGGGACTGGTGGGGGGGAGTTGGGGGGGAAGGGTGGAGGAGGTCCACATAGCAGGATAATCTGTGCTATCCTGAAGGCCTGGTTTGAGGGACAGTGGCCGGGCAGGGTGCACGTGCTGATGAAGACGGAAATCGTGGACAAGGAGTGCTGGATATTGCCACAAGGAGTGCTGGATATTGCCACAAGAAGTGCCGGATATTGCCACAAGAAGTGCTGGATATTGCCACAAGGAGTGCTGGATATTGCCACACGGAGTGCTGGATATTGCTACAAGGAGTGCTGGATATTGCCACAAGAAGTGCTGGATATTGCTACAAGGAGTGCTGGATATTGCCACAAGAAGTGCTGGATATTGCCACAAGAAGTGCTGGATATTGCCACAAGATGTGCTGGATATTGCCACAAGGAGTGCTGGATATTGCCACAAGGAGTGCTGGATATTGCCACAAGGAGTGCTGGATATTGCCACAAGAAGTGCTGGATATTGCCACAAGGAGTGCTGGATATTGCCACAAGGAGTGCTGGATATTGCGTTGAGTCATTACCAGCCAGAGCCAGGAGCAGTGCTGAGCATGTTGAGCAGCAGGAGCAGTGCTGAGCATGTTGAGCAGCAGGAGCAGTGCTGAGCATGTTGAGCAGCAGGAGCAGTGCTGAGCATGTTAAGCAGCAGGAGCAGCAGGAGCGAGGAACGCTGTTGGACACCCGATACAGCGTCACTCTGCGGGGCTGGTCTGGGTTGAAGGACACACACAGCACACAGCCATGTCAGAAAAGCGTGGACAGGATGGCGCTATCAACAGCGGGGCTCAGCAGGCCTGCAGGGTGGTGATCAGCAGTCCAGGCAGTCGACTACCGCTTCAGAGATGAAGGGCAGCTTAGGGGCCACATAACTGTCAGACATAGATCAGATTTGGCGCACGCTTCATGAGTGTAAAGCAGAAGACTAGCCGCTGGGAGAGGTGGGGCATAAATCAGAGAGCCGCGTGAAGAAGATGTGGAGGACGTAAATCAGAGTAGGCAACAGTCAGCTGGGGTCTTTAGGGCTGAGTGACTGACTACCCTACACCTTTGTGTTCAACAGCTGTACTGGATTCAGCCAAGTAGCTCGGGGTTGACTGGCCAGAGACTGAAGCAACATGTCAAATCTGTCTCTGACAAAATCACTCTGAAATGCTTCTAGATATTTTCTTTCCTGTTTTTGTTACATAATTATGACGTGCTCCCTTTCGGGAGCAAGATTCATTGACGGGTATCGGCCAACATAATTATGTAAAGATATTCCTCTCAGCTGCTCGGTGTGGTCTGGCTTTGATGATGTATGCTCCACTGTGACCCTTTCCTGCAGTGCTCAGGCCGACAGTGTGAAGGCTGTGGTATTAGTTTGCCACCGCTTGGCTATGATGAGTCATAACCTACAATGTCTTGTCTTGGAATTCCAAGGACACTAAAACGGGGTGTCTTACGGACGGTTTCCTTTCTGCTTTCCTATCAGTGGCCAGAACATGATAATGACAATTCAGCATGAACTGACGCCGACAACAACTAACCACCGTTAATGTCATGGTCCACTGCCATTTCGTGTGGGAGAGATGATTCAGTGCAAGTGAAAGAAAGCTACCACTTTTTAAAAAAAACACCTATGTCATGAATTGTCCGGTCTTTGTTTTCATGTTGTTACATATCTGAACAGGAAGTCTTTGTGACAAGTAAATAATAATAATAATAATCATCATCATCATAATAATAATAATAATAATGATGATGGTAATAATAATAATAATAATAATACATAATGGAATTGATATGGCGCTGCGTCTTGCGCAGGCAAATGAAGGGGTGTCACTTGCAGTGGCTGGGGTGTCATGTCTTGTCTTGCTGGATGCAGGTCAGCAGAAGGGGTGTCAGTTGCAGTGGTTGGGGTGTCTTGTCTTGCTGGATGCAGGTCAGCAGAAGGGGTGTCACTTGCAGTGGCTGGGGTGTCTTGTCTTGCTGGATGCAGGTCAGCAGAAGGGGTGTCACTTGCAGTGGCTGGGGTGTCTTGTCTTGCTGGATGCAGGTCAGCAGAAGGGGTGTCACTTGCAGTGGCTGGGGTGTCTTGTCTTGCTGGATGCAGGTCAGCAGAAGGGGTGTCTTGTCTTGCTGGATGCAGGTCAGCAGAAGGGGTGTCATGTCTTGCTGGATGCAGGTCAGCAGAGGTTGTCCTGGGCACATGTCTGCCTGCTGCACTGCACTGACCAGCCAGCCAGCCAGCCAGCCAGCCAGCCAGCCAGCCAGCCAGCCAGCCAGCCAGCCAGCCAGCCAGCCAGCCAGCCATGGAGGCTGCAGCAGTCCTCAGCAGGGTGTGGCGATGGCAGATCAGGAGAGGGGAGGTAGGAGAGGGGAGGTAGGAGAGGGGAGGTAGGGGAGGGGAGGTAGGAGAGGGGAGGGAGGTAGGAGAGGGGAGGGAGGTAGGAGAGGGAAGTCAGGGGAGGGAGGTAGGAGAGGGGAGGTAGGAGAGGAGAGGGAATTCAGGGAAGGGGAGGCAGGAGAGGGGAGGTAGGAGAGGGGAGGAAGGAGAGGGAAGGAAGGAGAGGGGAGGTAGGAGAGGGGAGGCAGGAGAGGGGAGGTAGGAGAGGGGAGGGAGGTAGGAGAGGGAGGCAGGAGAGGGGAGGGAGGTAGGAGAGGGGAGGGAGGCAGGAGAGGGGAGGTAGGAGAGGGGAGGGAGGCAGGAGAGGGGAGGTAGGAGAGGGGAGGGAGGTAGGAGAGGGGAGGCAGGAGAGGGAAATCAGGAGATGGGAGGTAGGAGAGGGGAGGTAGGAGAGGGGAGGCAGGAGAGGGAAATCAGGAGAGGGCAGGTAGGGAGAGGGCAGGTAGGAGAGGGGAGGGAGGTAGGAGAGGGGAGGCAGGAGAGGGGAGGAAGGAGAGGGAGGTAGGAGAGGGGAGGAAGGAGAGGGAAATCAGGAGAGGGGAGGTAGGAGAGGGGAGGGGAGGGGAAGGGGGCCTAGTGTCCAGTGGTGTGCAGTGGGCCGTGAAGGGGCAGCGGACAGGCGCCCACTTGACCCCTGCTGTAGTGGTCACGCCTGGCTGAGCCCAGAGCCTCTTGTCTGGCTAGATCCCTGCACTGGACACACACCACACACACACACACACACACACAACACACATACACACACACACACACGCACGCACACACACACACACATACACACACACACACACACACACACACATACACACACACACACACACACACACACACACACACACACACACACACACACACACACACACACACATACACCCTTACACACACACATGCTTATACACACTCACGCATACACACACACACACACACACGCACACACACGCACACATGCTCGCACACACACACACAAGCAAAAATTAATGCATTGGCTTATTCAATGTACCATCTGGAAATAAAAATTTGACTTGACTTGACTTGACTTGACTTGATTACTCACACACACACACACACACAACAACACACACACACACACACACACACACACACACACACACACACACACACACACCACACACACACACACACACACACACACACACAACGGCGGCTGTCAGGGCTGAACCGTTATACCACCACCACCACCCACCACCACCACCACCACCACCACCACCACCACCACCACTCTCTGCCCCTGTGGTTAGCTGGAGGGGATTTCACCACGTGTAGGAGTAGCAGTTGTTGTAGCTGGAGATAAGATAGTAGGAGTCCTAGTAGGAGGAGAGGAGTGGGGGAGGTTCAGTTATCTCCTTGGTACCCCCCCCCCCCCCCCCCCCCCCCCCCACCTCTCCTCAGCGAATCGGCTGCTTCAAGCCGGGACTTGAGGTCAAACCCCTGCCCTGAAACTTCAAACCTTCTTCTTTGAGAACAAAAACCTTCTTCTTGTTCTTGTTCTTGTTGTTGTTCTTGTTTTCGTTCTCTCTTCTTCTTCTTCTTCTTCTTCTTTCTTTCTTCTTCTCTTCTTCTTCTTCTTCTTCTTTCTTCTTCTCTTCTTCTTCTTCTTCTTCTTCTTCTTCTTCTTCTTCTTCTTCTCTTTCTTCTTCTTCTTCTTCTTTTCTTCTTCTTCTTCTTCTTCTTCTTCTTCTTCTGTGTTGTTGTTGTTGTTGTTGTTCTTCTTCTTCTTCTTCTTCTTTCTTTCTCTCTTCTTCTTCTTGTTCTTCTTCTTTCTTCTTCTTCTTCTTCTTCTTCTTCTCTTCTTCTTCTTCTTCTTCTTCTTGTTCTTGTTGTTCTTCTCTCTTCTTCTTCTTCTTCTTCTCTTCTTCTTCTTCTTTTTCTTTTCTCTTCTTCTTCTTCTTCTTCTTCTTTCTTTCTTCTTCTTCTCTTCTTCTTCTTTTCTTCTTCTTCTTCTCTCTTCTCTTGTCTTTGTTGTTGTTCTTCTTTTTTCTTCTTCTTCTTCTTCTTCTTCTCTTCTCTTCTTTCTTCTTTTCTTTCTTCTTTCTTCTTCTCCTCCTCCTCTTTTACTTAATGACTTGAGAGTCATCAGGACACTATAGTGAGGTTTTTCAGGCCGTGTCTCTTGGGCAAGTTGAGCCTAGTGAAGCCAGTCCCTCTCCAGGTACAAAATGCATGCTGGGCATGCTTTTGCTTCCGTAACCCACCGAGGGGTGACATGAGTTACGGGATTTATAACACACACATATATCATGGTCACAGGGGTGGAAGGCAGGGCTCTACCCACAGCTTCATGGTCACAGGGGTGGAAGGCAGGGCTCTACCCAATCAGCTTCATGGTCACAGGGGTGGAAGGCAGGGCTCTACCCAATCAGCTTCATGGTCACAGGGGTGGAAGGCAGGGCTCTAACCCAATCAGCTTCATGGTCACAGGGATGGAAGCAGGGCTCTACCCAATCAGCTTGCAGTGTCCACTAGGGGTGGAAGGCAGGGCTCTGCCAATCAGCTTCATGGTCACAGGGGTGGAAGGCAGGGCTCTACCCAATCAGCTTCATGGTCACAGGGGTGGAAGGCAGGGCTCTACCCAATCAGCTTCATGGTGACAGGGGTGGAAGGCAGGGCTCTACCAATCAGCTTCATGGTGACAGGGGTGGAAGGCAGGGCTCTACCAATCAGCTTCATGGTCACAGGGGTGGAAGGCAGGGCTCTACCAATCAGCTTCATGGTCACAGGGGTGGAAGGCAGGGCTCTACCCAATCAGCTTCATGGTCACAGGGGTGGAAGGCAGGGCTCTACCAATCAGCTTCATGGTCCACAGGGCTGGAAGGCAGGCTCTACCAATCAGCTTCATGGTCACAGGGTGGAAGGCAGGGTCTACCAATCAGCTTCAAGGTCACAGGGGTGGAAGGCAGGCTCTACCAATACAGCTTCATGTCACTGGGTGAAAGGCAGGCTCTACCAATCAGCTTCATGGTCACAGGGGTGGAAGGCAGGCTCACCAACAGCTTCATGTCACAGGGGTGGAAGGCAGGTTCTACCAATCAGCTTCATGGTCACAGGGGTGTGAAGGCAGGGCTCTACCAATTCAGCTTCATGGTCACAGGGTGGAAGGCAGGGCTCTACCAATCAGCTTCATGGTCACAAGGGTGGAAGGCAGGGTTCTACCAATCAGCTTCATGGTCCACAGGGGTGGAAGGCAGGTTTCTAACCCAATCAGCTTCATGGTCACAGGGTGGAAGGCAGGAGCCTTACCAATCAGCTTCATGGTCACAGGGTGGAAGGCAGGGCTATACCCAATCACTTCATGGTCACAGGGTGGAAGGCAGGGCTCTACCAATCAGCTTCATGGTCACAGGGTGGAAGGCAGGGCCTACCAATCAGCTTCATGGTCACAGGTGGAAGGCAGGGTCTCTACCAATCAGCTTCATGTACAACAGGATGGAAGGCAGGGTTCTACCAATCAGCTTCATGTCACAGGGTGAAGGCAGGGTTCTACCAATCAGCTTCATGGTCACAGGGGTGAAGGCAGGGCTCTACCAATCAGCTTCATGGTCCCCAGGTGGAAGGCAGGGCTCTACCAATCAGCTTCATGGTCACAGGGTGGAAGGCAGGGCTCTACCAATCAGCTTCATGGTCACAGGGTGGAAGGCAGGGCTCTACCAATCGCTTCATGGTCACAGGGTGGAAGGCAGGGCTCTACCAATCAGCTTCATGGTCACAGGGTGGAAGGCAGGGCTCTACCAATCAGCTTCATGGTCACAGGGGTGGAAGGCGGTTCTACCAATCAGCTTCATGGTCACAGGGTGGAAGCAGGGCTCTACCAATCAGCTTCATGGTCACAGGGTGGAAGGCAGGTCTCTACCATCAGCTTCATGGTCACAGGGGTGGAAGGCAGGGTTCTACCAATCAGCTTCATGGTCACAGGGGTGGAAGGCAGGGTTCTACCCAATCAGCTTCATGGTCACAGGGTGGAAGGCAGGGCTCTACCAATCAGCTTCATGGTCACAGGGGTGGAAGGCAGGGCTCTACCCAATCAGCTTCATGGTCACAGGGGTGGAAGGCAGGGCTCTACCAATCAGCTTCATGGTCACAGGGGTGAAGGCAGGGCTCTACCAATCAGCTTCATGGTCACAGGGGTGGAAGGCAGGGTTCTACCAATCAGCTTCATGGTCACAGGGGTGGAAGGCAGGGTTCTACCAATCAGCTTCATGGTCACAGGGGTGGAAGGCAGGGCTCTACCAATCAGCTTCATGGTCACAGGGGTGGAAGGCAGGGCTCTACCAATCAGCTTCATGGTCACAGGGGTGGAAGGCAGGGCTCTACCAATCAGCTTCATGGTCACAGGGGTGGAAGGCAGGGCTCTACCAATCAGCTTCATGGTCACAGGGTGGAAGGCAGGGTTCTGCCCAATCAGTTTCAGCACCCGACTCCTGTACAGTGAAGTGTCCCCGTGCATTGCGTTCCTTCACTCGGAGCTAGTCTAAAGCAGTCAGTCAGTCAGTTAGTCAGTCAGTCAGTCTGTCAGTCTGTCAGTCAGTTAGTCAGTCAGTTAGTCAGTCAGTCAGTCAGTCAGTCAGTTAGTCAGTCAGTTAGTCAGTCAGTCACTTAGTCACTTAGTCAGTCAGTCACTTAGTCAGTCAATCTGTCAGTTAGTCAGTCAGTCAGTCAGTCACTTAGTCAGTCACTTAGTCAGTCAGTCTGTCAGTTAGTCAGCCAGTCACTTAGTCAGTCAGTTAGTCAGTTAATCTGTCAGTTAGTCAGTCAGCCAGTTAGTCAGTCAGTCAGTCAGTCAGTCAATCAGTCAGTCTGTCAGTCATTCATTCATTCAGTCAGTCAGTCAGTCAGTAAGTTAGTTAGTCAGTCAGTCAGTCAGTCAGTTAGTTAGTCAGTCAGTCAGTCAGTCAGTCAGTCAGTCAGTTAGTCAGTCAGTCAGTTAGTCAGTCAGTTAGTCAGTCAGTCAGTCAGTCAGTTAGTCAGTCAGTTAGTCAGTTAGTCAGTCAGTCTGTCAGTCACTCAGTCAGTCAGTCACTCAGTCAATCAGTCAGTCAGTCTGGGCTGACAGGTGTTGTGTGATGGTGTATTAGAGAACTGCTTCCCCCTGTCCCCTCACCACTATGAAGTCAGTACTCCTCACACTACACAGACCCCTGCACGATTTGGTCAGGGGCAGATCACTGCAGAAGTCAGCACACCCCAGACAGAAAACGACCCAACATGGGGCGGCATGTTTTCTCAATCAGAACGGGAGGGCGGAGGGGAAAGTGTGGGTCACTGTGGTAGAAAGAAAGAAAGAAGAAGAAGAAGAAGGGGTCAGAGGTACAACTGGACAGCGCAAGGTCTGCAGAGCAGACGTGGGCGGGGGACAGGTCATCAGCTGGCAGTGTGTGGGGCAGGCAGACAGGCCACGCTGTCGTGCGGCTTCCTCAGCCTGGCACTGCAGCATTTAGCACGTATAGTATTTAGTACGTGCAGCATTTAGCACGTATAGTATTTAGTACGTGCAGCATTTAGCACGTATAGTATTTAGTACGTGCAGCAATTAGCACGTATAGTATTTAGTACGTGCAGCATTTAGCACGTATAGTATTTAGTACGTGCAGCATTTAGCACGTATAGTATTTAGTACGTGCAGCATTTAGCACGTGCAGCATTTAGTACGTGCAGCATTTAGCACGTGCAGCATTTAGCACGTGCAGCAATTAGCACGTGCAGCATTTAGCACGTGCAGCATTTAGCACGTGCAGCAATTAGCATATACAGCATTTAGCACGTGCAGCATTTAGCATATACAGCATTTAGCATATACAGCATTTAGCACGTGCAGCATTTAGCATATACAGCATTTAGCACGTGCAGCATTTAGTACGTGCAGCATTTAGCACGTGCAGCAATTAGCATATACAGCATTTAGCACGAGCAGCATTTAGCATATACAGCATTTAGCATATACAGCATTTAGCACGTGCAGCATTTAGCATATACAGCATTTAGCACGTGCAGCATTTAGCATATACAGCATTTAGCACGTGCAGCATTTAGCATATACAGCATTTAGCACGTGCAGCATTTAGCATATACAGCATTTAGCAGCGCAGACGGGAAAGTGTCGGCTGAGGACAGTGGGCTGTGACCCCGCGACAGCAGACACTGACCGCTCAGCCAGGACGTGGACTGCTGGTGCTGGCTGCAGCTGCACACACCACTGACCGCTGGTCAGGGCAAAGTGAAAGGTTGGCTGTGCATGTGGACCCTGTGCTGAAGTATAGGACATCATTATCTTCCTGAGCATCCTTCAAGCAGTCTTCCGTGGACTTGCTGCAACCATGTTTGTTCAGGGAGCACTGCACGAGGCGGCCACACCACTCAACTACAAGGGGCCTTAGCAGCAGAAAGGAGAGGCAGTGAGGCGGAGCTTACAGTCATGGGAAAGTCAACTCGCGTCTTTCAGCGTTAAGAAAAGACTGAAAAGGACTAGACTAGCTCCAAACACAAAACAGCAAAACATGATCCTCAGTGCGTATGTGCGTGCGTGCGTGCGTGTGTGTGTATGTGTGTGTGTGTGTGTGTGTGTGTGTGTGTGTGTGTGTGTGGACATGTAATCCAGGGAGACAGACAGACTACGTGGCGGGCAGAATGGAAAGAAAACAAACAAACAAGGTGGGCTTCAGTCCTGTCCATATCCTGTCCCCAACACCAGCAACAGAATGAACAACAGTAAACAAACACACTGCGTCACACACTTTTCTTCACAAGCCTGTCACAGAGCCGCAATGGCACAGGCTCTCTCTCTCTCTCTCTCTCTCTCTCTCTCTCTCTCTCTCTCTCTCTCTCTCTCTCTCTCTCTCTCTCTCTCTCTCTCTCTCTCTCTCTCTCCCTCTCACACACACACACACACACACACACACACACACACACACACACACACACGTTCGATTCCCGTTCAAGGGGATATTTTCCCCTGGAGTTAACGTCGGTGCAGACTCCACTCTCCCCAAAAGTCCTTCGGATGAGACTATAAACCGAGGCCCCGTGTGCGAACGCACACAGAACATCTTGCGCACACGTTAAATCCTGTTCCACTTTTCGTAAGAGTAGGCCATTGTGTGCCGGTGGGAACAGATGACAATTTACAAAACCGCATACACACGGGGACTGGATGTAAAAAAGCACATAAGTGCTTATTCCATTATCCTCGATATAAAAGAATAAAATAAAATAAATAAATAAACACACACACACACAGTGTAAACGAGACAGAGACAGGCAGAGGAAGGGGGACAGAACTCCGGCATGTACAGGACAAAGGCAGGAGGCCTACAGCCAAGAAAGGCACAGCCCTGAAGTCACCAGACAAGGCTCTGCCCCTGCTATGCTGCACCACAACAGGGCGGCACCCCGAATAAAGCGAGGAGCGGTGCAGGGGGCCTGACGGCGGCCCGACGGCCCCCACTGCCCTACCCGGGGTGCGGACTAATGGAGCAGATCCCGTGTCCGGGTGCCCAGGCCGCCTGGCTGTTATGTAGCAAATTGCAGGGCCGCCACAGCGCCGTGTCATGTTCGCCCTCTGCCCCACACCACGCCTAATTGCCTTACGGCCTGCACTCCTGCCTGCCTGCCTGCACAATGCCCGCAATGTGCCTCACCACTGCTAGCTAGCTACCCTAGGACACGGGGAAACTTGGTTACCACTTGGATGGAGAGAGAGAGAGAGAGAGAGTGAGGTCACGGATCCATACACATGAAGGAAACAAAAGACATTGTTCCTAGTATAATCCCACCGTTTCATTTTTCAAGTGCTCTTCTAATTCAGAGAGTTGAAAATCTATCTAGGTCCCCACTAAGAAAACAGCAAAGAGTCTACAGTGAGGCAGACAGACAGGCAGACAAGGAGACAGGCAGGCAGGCAGGCAAACAGGCAGGCAGGCAGACAGGGAGGCAGGCAGGCAAACAGGCAGACAGGCAGGCAGGCAGGCAGGCAGACATGCAGGCAAATAGGCAGGCAGGCAGGCAGACAGACAGACAAACAGGCAGACAGACAGACAGGCAGACAGACAGGGAGGAAGACAGACAGGGAGGCAGACAGGGAAGCAGACAGGTAGGTAGGCAGGCAGACAGACAGGCAGACAGGCAGGCAGATAGACAGACAGACAGACAGGCAGGCAGGCAGGCAGACAGGCAGGCAGGCAGACAGGCAGGCAGGCAGGCAGGCAGGCAGACAGACAGGCAGGCAGGCAGGCAGGCAGGCAGGCAGGCAGGCAGGCAGGCAGGCAAGCAGGCAGGCAGGCAGGCAGGCAGGCAGGCAGGCAGACAGACAGGCAGACAGGCAGGCAGGCAGGCAGACAGGCAGACAGGCAGGCAGACAGGCAGTCAGACAGACAGACAGACAGACAGCCACGCTAGCTCCAGAAGGCCTGTGTATATCGATTTGCAAAGAGCAGGGCGCTAACCAGGAAAGGTGGGGGTGTGGTTCAGTGGCAAAAGGGGCCAAAAAGGGTTTCCCTGTCGGTTTGGAACAGAGCATGAAAAGTGCATTTTGCTCCTTACCGCCAGGTCAGCGCTCGTAAATCTGACCCCCCCCCCCCTTCCTCACACACCCCACCTATCATCAACAGTCTGTCATAGCCACCTCCCCCACACTTCCTTCTCCTCCCCCCCCCCCCCCCCCCCCCCATTCACACCACACACCACCACAACCACTACCACCTTTTTCTACCTCTCCCAGTGCTGTGGAATTCTCTACCAACAGGGTGGGTGAACTTGCTTGCCAAGGTCGTGACGTGTCCCACGGGGGTATCCCAGATAGAAAGGGAGTTTTGACCAGGTAAGGAATGAGACAGCTGTAAGGACACTGGCTGGCTGGAGAGATTATTGCCTCAACAGGCCTGAAGGCCAAGGCTGGATGGTCAGTTCCAACTTCTTCCTCCACCTGTGTCTGCTGTGGCTGCAGCAGTGACAGTACTGAAGGACAGTGTGTACAGTGACAGTACTGAAGGACAGTGTGTACAGTGACAGTACTGAAGGACAGTGTGTACAGTGACAGTACTGAAGGACAGTGTGTACAGTGACAGTACTGAAGGATACAGTGACAGTACTGAAGGACAGTGTCGGGCAAGTGCATGCAGAGGAATAGGAGAGGGAAAGTGAAGATAACTGCGGCTGTCCCCGTTTTCAAGGGAGAGAAGCGTTGAGGGGACACCTCCCACCTTGTCAGCTGCAGCCAACGTTCCCTCTTATCTGGGTCATGAAGACATCGGCTGGGAACGTCACTCCCCTCCCCTCCCCTCCCCTCCCCTTCCCCTGATCCCCGCCTCCCCCCTCCTCCCCAGGACAAAGTGATGGGCGTGACGAGAGAAACTGTCTGTAGCCAATACCTGTCAGGGCCCCACTCTCATACCCGTCAGGGCCCCACTATCATCCCTGTCAGGGCCCCACTATCATCTCTGTCAGGGCCCCACTCTCATACCCGTCAGGGCCCCACTATCATACCTGTCAGGGCCCCATTATCATACCTGTCAGGGCCCCACTATCATACCTGTCAGGGCCCCACTATCATACCTGTCAGGGCCCCACTATCATACCTGTCAGGGCCCCACTAACATACCTGTCAGGGCCCCACTATCATCCCTGTCAGGGCCTCACTATCATCCCTGTCAGGGCCCCACTATCATCCCTGTCAGGGCCCTACTATCATCCCCGTCAGGGCCCCACTATCATACCCGTCAGGGCCCTACTATCATCCCCGTCGGGGCTCCACTATCATACCCGTCAGGGCCCTACTATCATACCTGTCAGGGCCTCACTATCATCCCCGTCAGGGCCCCACTATCATAACTGTCAGGGCCCCACTCTCATCCCTGTCAGGGCCCCACTATCATACCTGTCAGGGCCCCACTATCATACTTGTCAGGGTCCCACTATCATACCTGTCAGGGCCCCACTATCATCCCTGTCAGGGCCCCCCTTTCATCCCTGTCAGGGCCCCACTATCATCCCTGTCAGGGCCCCCCTTTCATCCCTGTCAGGGCCCCACTATCATCCCCGTCAGTGCCCCACTATAATCCTTGTTGGGGCCCCTTCTACCCACCCACCCCTGGGTATCGGGTGTTGAGCAGACAGCTGCCAGGTGTTCTAATGACCCGCCGGCACGGACACCCCGTCACCCGATCCACACACGGGCTGGAGGGGGTGGGGTGGGGTGGGCAGGAGGTAGGAGAGTTGTCTTCCTTCATGTGGACTTGGGGGGTGGGGGAGGGGGTTGAGGGGGGGTCTGTTTTTTCAGGGGTCGATCCTTTAATGCCCCATTTCCGCTACTGATTATCCACAGCACTTTGTCACCTGCTATCTCTACACTTCTCCCCTAGCACTTTGTCACCTGTTACTTCTACACTACTCCCCTAGCACTTTCTCACCTGTTATCTCTACACTTCTCCCCTAGCACTTTGTCAATTGTTATCTCTACACTTCTCCCCTAGCACTTTGTCAATTGTTATCTCTACACTTCTCCCCTAGCACTTTCTCACCTGTTATCTCTACACTTCTCCCCTAGCACTTTGCATGAGCGCGCATATAACACCCCGATATCAGTGCTGCCTGACACTGCCTCTGTCAGTGCCGCAGGGGTCATGTCAGTGCTGCAGACGTCATGTCAGTGTGTCTGTCAGTGCTGCAGACGTCATGTCAGTGTGTCTGTCAGTGATGCAGACGTCATGTCAGTGTGTCTGTCAACAGACGTCATGTCAGTGTGTCTCTGTCAGTGCTGCAGACGTCATGTCAGTGTGTCTGTCAACAGACGTCATGTCAGTGTGTCTCTGTCAGTGCTGCAGACGTCAGCGTGTTGCCAGGATGCTGGTTCCCCTCACTGGGGTCTGTTGAAGGAAAGCGCGGCGTCACTGTTCACGAGCCTTCAGCGTGTTCACCCAGCCTTGTCCTGACATTGAAGTTGTACAGGTCAGTCAGCACCTGACCATCCCCTACACCCAGTGGTGGTCAGCAACCTACACTCAGTGGTGGTCAGCAACCTACACCCAGTGGTGGTCAGCAACCTACACTCAGTGGTGGTCAGCAACCTACACCCAGTGGTGGTCAGCAACCTACACTCAGTGGTGGTCAGCAACCTACACTCAGTGGTGGTCAGCAACCTACACCCAGTGGTGGTCAGCAACCTACACCCAGTGGTGGTCAGCAACCTACACTTAATGGTGGTCAGCAACCTACACTTAATGGTGGTCAGCAACCTACACTCAGTGGTGGTCAGCAACCTACACCCAGTGGTGGTCAGCAACCTTAATCTACACAACCTCAGAGTGGCGACAGAGGAGTCGTTTTGACCCTACCACTCTGAAGTACTCTTTGAATGCACTTGTTCCGCTGGATAAGCTTGTCAGTAGAAAATGGACACACTGCCTTACTACCCAGCGATACCTTGAAGGGGCTCGTGTGTCCTCCCTTCAGCCAGCTATGGTCGGTGGTATGGATGAAAGGAAGTGTATATATATATATATATATATATATATATATTTATTTATTTATTTAAATCCCTTATGGCCCTAAAGTTTCGCCAAGCCATGTAGCCCACTGATGGCGAAGTCTCTGCCATGAGCATGTATTGGGCAGCGTGGTGTCCTGTTTCTGGCATTTTCTGCTGCCCGGCTGTAAACACGGCGACAGAGGAGACTCCAGACAGTGGGACCAGGGACAGCGGGGGAAAACCAAATCCCTGGAATCCCAGCAAAGCCAATCCCTGGAATCCCAGCAAAACCAATCCCTGGTGGATCTCCTTTCACTGGAATCTCAGCAAAGCCAATCCCTAGTGGATCTCCTTTCACTGGAATATTAGCAAAGCCACTCCCTAGCGATATCTGCTGTCACTGGAAACTCACATGTCAACTGACTTGAAGGATCAGGTTGAGCGTCACCGTTACAACAGACCATGATCTATGTCCAACAGCTGCCGGGTATCCTCCAGCCAACCAGCATACATACACATGTCCATTTGGCCAGCGTCATGTCAGTGTGTGTGTGTGTGTGTGTGTGTGTGTGTGTGTGTGTGTGTGTGTGTGTGTGTGTGTGTGTGCCTGGTGTGTGTGTGTGTGTGGTATGGAAGCTTGGGAACTACTAAACTGGGAGCCACCTCCACATCACACATGTTCACACCTTTCTTGTAGCAGCTGTCCACGTCAGACTGACAAGTCTGGAGTGACAAGTTGGAGCAGTCCTTGTGAGTGTCAGGTGGGCATACTACTACTACTACTACTACTACTACTACTACTACTACTACTGCTGCTACTACTACTACTACTACTACTACTACTACTACTACTACTACTACTACTACTTCTACTACTACTACTACTACTACTACTACTACTACTGGAATTTATATTGCGCTATATCTTGCAAAAAGAAAGCAAAGCGCTTGCATTCAACACTTCCCTACACATACAACCAATAACAATTAACAGAGTTAACAAATTCAAATGTACACACACACGCACACACGCACAGCACACACACACACACACACACACACACACACACACACACACACACACACACACACACACACACACACAAAGGTTATACACTTTGGCAGGGTGATGGGATCTGGGCTGTTTTAAGCAGGGATAGATCTGAGATGAAACAGGAGGGAAAAATCTTAGGTTTGGAATAAATATGTCTTGAGGCTGGATTTAAAAGTGTCATAAGTAGGCTTTTGGTGAAGGGAGAGAGGGAGGTCATTCCAGATCACTGGACCAGAAACAGAGAAAGAGCGACGGCCAACAGCGGATTGGTTGAATCTCGCATTCGTCTGCAGCAGAGCGGAGGGAACGAGAAGGAGTGTACAGGTAAAGACATTCACAGAGGTAGGAGGGTGCTGTTTTGTGGAGACATTTGTAGCAGAGGGCACTGATCTTATAGCTAACTCTCTGTGGCACAGGCAGCCAGTGGAGAGATTGTAAGAGAGGAGTTATGTGCTCAGATTTTCTTTTTCTGAGGACAAGTCGAGCTGCAGAGTGGATGATGTCTGCCTCATTGCAGGCCCGCCATCTCCCTTCTCCTGCAAGAGAAAAGAAACATGCCCAGGATTCAGCACTCTGCTGCAATAGAAATGCTTCAGTGGTCTCAGATACAGTATTGATAAACATGACAAAATCAGAATCAAACTGAAATGTGCCCCAGGCTGTTCACCTCCAGACACAGAATAACGTGGTCATCAGTCTGCAGCAGTAACATTCCTAGACATGCCTACAGCTAGAAAACCTTCTTTGTCGAAAGGCGCTCAACTGTATTTGTCAACGTGAATTACCAGGCATTGTCAGTTTTGAAAAGAAAAAGGGGTAGCTAGCCTTTCTGCTTTTGTTGTAAGAAAATGTGATGATATGCAAAACATTTTTTTATTTTCAAAGTACACACACACACACACACACACACACACACACACACACACACACACACACACACACACACACACACACACACACACACACACACACACACACACACACACACACACACACCACATATTGGAGAAGTTCAGAATGTTATGTAGTGGGATGCCAGTGCTGGGTTTTGATCATGGCTTTCAAACCTGTATTGAATTGTTTTACTGTTGTGGGGGGAAAGGGGGGGGGGGGGTAGATAAAGAATGGATTGCTGGGAAATAGGCAGACAGACATACATACAGACAGACAGACAGACAGACACAAGGCATCCCTGTGACTGCCACCTGTGACGTCACCACAGGCTCTGCCATGTTCAAACCTGGAATTTGAGCATCTGACTGTTTCTCTTTCTTTGGTATTTGCTTTGTATCTGTACAAGGGGCTCTCTCTCATGCTATATATATATATATATATATATATATATATGTGTGTGTGTGTGTGGTGTGTGTGTGTGTGTGTGTAAGATGGTGTGTGTGTTGTGTAAGATGGTATTGCGTGTGCGTGTGTGTAAGATGGTGTGTGTGTGCGTGTGTGTAAGATGGTGTGTGTGTGTGTGTAAGATGGTGTGTGTGTGCGTGTGTGTAAGATGGTGTGTGTGTGCGTGTGTGTAAGATGGTGTGTGTGTGTGTGTGTGTGTGTGTAAGATGGTGTGTGTGTGTGTGTGTGTGTGTTTTGACTTGGAAGTTCAGTGTACGTGTGTTGTACAGGTGGTGACGGGTGATAGTTAAAGTGCACAGCAGTGTAGCGGTGTCTGCCATTATCGGTGTACACGACAAGGCTTTTCCACTGCCTCTAGTCCCTCAGTCGCTCAGTCCCTGCACTACCCAGGCCAGCAGGGAGATGGCTTAGCAGCCCGCTGTACTTCGCTGCAGAATGCAGACCGCAGTCACTGTCTGTCTGCCTGACGCGCTGAGAAGAGAGAGAGAGAGAGAGAGAGAAGAGAAGAGGAGAGAGAGAGAGAGAGAGAGGAGAGAGAGAGAGAAGTAGCTTGAACAAATAGCTACCCCACCCCCCCTCCCCTTCTTTTTTAAAAAGTGTATTTCGTTTTAAGCTTAAAACGGAGGCAAAGAATGCGCTGTTGGGGGGATAGGGGGTGGGGCAGGCGGGAGAAAAGAGATAAGTGTTTCAGCTTGGCGCTGTCATGTTCGTGTGAAAAGGGAGGTGGAGTGCAGGGAGGGAGGGAGGGAGAGAGAGAGAGAGGGGGGACTGCTGTATCGCCTTCACTCCTGTCCTCAGTCGCCCTCCTGTTTTCAACATGGTTTTCCTTTTTTTTTAAAACCGTTATAAGGAACTCAAGCAGTACATCATTTGAGCAACAACACGCTTAGACCCTCTGTCATCAGTCGTCCTCCTGTTTTCAACAGGGTTTTAAGTTGAACATAATTGTAACTAAATCATACAGTACATCATCTGGACTTATCTCAGCATTGTCTCCACTCTTAGACTTATCTCAGCATTGTCTCCACTCTCAGACTTATCTCAACATTGTCTCCACTCTCAGACTTATCTCATCATTGTCCCCACACTCAGACTTATCTCAGCATTGTCTCCACTCTCAGACTTATCTCATCATTGTCTCCACTCTTAGACTTATCTCAGCATTGTCCAACACTCAGACTTATCTCAGCATTGTCTCCACTCTCAGACTTATCTCAGCATTGTCTCCACTCTCAGACCTATCAGACAGAGGAAGGCAGTTGTAGAGCTCGCTCTCAGACAAGGAGGCAGACCCTGCAGACTGACGCTGGCACAGCCTGTTCTGCTGGCTGCCCTCACGCTCAGAGAGCTGGCTCTCAGACAAGGAGGCCATGGGGACGGAAGCCAACACGTACACAGCCTGTTCTGCTGGCTGCCCTCACCTCAGCCTCAAGCTCCATCCACCAAGGAGCAACACTGCCTAAGTCTGTGGTGGGAACGTCGTGTTCAACGACGTTTTTGCTTTGTGAAACAACCCATCGAGATGAGGCCTGTTGACAGAGACGAGCCCATCAGTTGGCCAGCTGACCCCGCCTGACCTGTCCTGTTAGTGCTGACTTGTCCTGTCCTGTTAGTGCTGACTTGTCCTGTTAGTGCTGACCTGTCCTGTTAGTGCTGACCTGTCCTGTCCTGTTAGTGCTGACTTGTCCTGTTAGTGCTGACTTGTCCTGTTAGTGATGACCTGTCCTGTTAGTGCTGACCTGTCCTGTTAGTGCTGACTTGTCCTGTTAGTGCTGACCTGTCCTGTCAGTGCTGACTTGTCCTGTTAGTGCTGACTTGTCCTGTTAGTGCTGACCTGTCCTGTTAGTGCTGACTTGTCCTGTTAGTGCTGACTTGTCCTGTTAGTGCTGACCTGTCCTGTTAGTGCTGACCTGTCCTGTTAGTGCTGACCTGTCCTGTTAGTGCTGACCTGTCCTGTCCTGTTAGTGCTGACTTGTCCTGTCCTTTTAGTGCTGACTTGTCCTGTTAGTGCTGACCTGTCCTGTTAGTGCTGACCTGTCCTGTCCTGTTAGTGCTGACCTGTCCTGTTAGTGCTGACTTGTCCTGTCCTGTTAGTGCTGACTTGTCCTGTTAGTGCTGACCTGTCCTGTTAGTGCTGACCTGTCCTGTCCTGTTAGTGCTGACTTGTCCTGTCCTTTTAGTGCTGACTTGTCCTGTCCTGTTAGTGCTGACTTGTCCTGTCCTGTTAGTGCTGACCTGTCCTGTTAGTGCTGACCTGTCCTGTCCTGTTAGTGCTGACTTGTCCTGTTAGTGCTGACCTGTCCTGTTAGTGCTGACCTGTCCTGTCCTGTTAGTGCTGACCTGTCCTGTTAGTGCTGACTTGTCCTGTCCTGTTAGTGCTGACTTGTCCTGTTAGTGCTGACCTGTCCTGTTAGTGCTGACCTGTCCTGTTAGTGCTGACTTGTCCTGTCCTTTTAGTGCTGACTTGTCCTGTCCTGTTAGTGCTGACTTGTCCTGTCCTGTTAGTGCTGACCTGTCCTGTTAGTGCTGACCTGTCCTGTCCTGTTAGTGCTGACTTGTCCTGTTAGTGCTGACCTGTCCTGTTAGTGCTGACCTGTCCTGTCCTGTTAGTGCTGACCTGTCCTGTTAGTGCTGACTTGTCCTGTTAGTGCTGACCTGTCCTGTTAGTGCTGACCTGTCCTGTTAGTGCTGACTTGTCCTGTTAGTGCTGACCTGTCCTGTTAGTGCTGACTTGTCCTGTTAGTGCTGACCTGTCCTGTTAGTGCTGACCTGTCCTGTTAGTGCTGACTTGTCCTGTTAGTGCTGACCTGTCCTGTTAGTGCTGACCTGTCCTGTTAGTGCTGACTTGTCCTGTTAGTGCTGACCTGTCCTGTTAGTGCTGACCTGTCCTGTTAGTGCTGACTTGTCCTGTTAGTGCTGACCTGTCCTGTCCTGTTAGTGCTGACTTGTCCTGTTAGTGCTGACCTGTCCTGTTAGTGCTGACCTGTCCTGTTAGTGCTGACCTGTCCTGTCCTGTTAGTGCTGACTTGTCCTGTTAGTGCTGACCTGTCCTGTTAGTGCTGACCTGTCCTGTTAGTGCTGACCTGTCCTGTTAGTGCTGACCTGTCCTGTTAGTGCTGACCTGTCCTGTTAGTGCTGACCTGTCCTGTTAGTGCTGACCTGTCCTGTTAGTGCTGACCTGTCCTGTTAGTGCTGACCTGTCCTGTCCTGTTAGTGCTGACTTGTCCTGTTAGTGCTGACTTGTCCTGTTAGTGCTGACCTGTCCTGTTAGTGCTGACCTGTCCTGTTAGTGCTGACCTGTCCTGTTAGTGCTGACTTGTCCTGTCCTGTTAGTGCTGACTTGTCCTGTTAGTGCTGACTTGTCCTGTCCTGTTAGTGCTGACTTGTCCTGTCCGCCACCACAACAATGCTCCAGGGTCAGAGTACTTGGCTGCTTTTTGGTCAACAGCCTTGTTTGTGGCGGTGTATTGTGTCCAGTGTTGGTCAACAGCCTTGTTTGTGGCGGTGTATTGTATCCAGTGTTGGTCAACAGCCTTGTTTGTGGCGGTGTATTGTGTCCAGTGTTGGTCAACAGCCTTGTTTGTGGCGGTGTATTGTATCCAGTGTTGGTCAACAGCCTTGTTTGTGGCGGTGTATTGTATCCAGTGTTGGTCAACAGCCTTGTTTGTGGCGGTGTATTGTATCCAGTGTTGGTCAACAGCCTTGTTTGTGGCGGTGTATTGTATCCAGTGTTGGTCAACAGCCTTGTTTGTGGGGTGTATTGTGTCCGCAGTGTTGGTCACTGCCGGTCTGGTCCGTTGCCTCCAGTTCCTTGTCTTCACGTGTGTTCTGTTCCCGGACAGTGCAGTGGCGGTAACCTCTAGTCCACTTTCTGACAGCGGCGGTAGGTCTTAGACTGATTGTGCCACTGACCAGGGGGAGGCCAGGCAGCCGTCACTGCGCTCAGCAGTGTGACTGTAGGTCAGGGCCAGGGACTGAAGGCCGGGGCAGGCACAGTGTGCAGCAGAGCATTGCCCCGTCCTCAACACTGGCTGTCCCTTCACAGCCGGGGTGTGTGTGCAGTACCTCTGGTGTCTAACCACCTCAGAGTCACAACCCCTGACCCTGACCCTGACCTACAGACCTGCACTGAGGGGGGGTGGTGACCTGTGTTCTCCAGGAGAGGAAGCGTTCTCTGCTCTGTCAGTGTGTGGGTGATGTCAGTCCACAGGCAGCCCTGCTGAGGGTGGCGCTCTGCAGACCTTCACTGCCACAGGCCTGTAGTGACGGGTGAACTGTCACAGCGCTGCATTGTCTCTGCTGCCTTTGTCTTCGTCGTCGTCGTCGTCGTCGTCGTCGAATGCTCAGACAGCAGCAGCCATTGTTGTCTGTCATATGAGCGAAAATACGTTGCACTGCCCTTAAGCCCCTGACAAGGCAGGCCCAGCGCATGAGTTGGCGTGGGGGATATATATATAAGCATTTGCTTTTTAGTATTATTATTAATTTTCCCTGACTGGGGGCTGGACGCGAAAAAGCCATCACTGTCATATGTTCATTCTTCGCCCTCAATAATAAGATTCATTTTAAAAAGTTTTAGATAAAAAAAAGTGTCCATTCATTCATTCCCATGTACACACGCGTGTGTGCATACACAAAGACACACGAATTGAATTATGTGCACAACCCAGCCTCTGTTTATCTATGACTATCTTTTTTCTGTCTTCCTATCCATCCATCCATCCATCCATCCATCCATCCTTCCATCCATCCATCTCTCCATCTCTCTTACACACTATCTATCTATCTATCTATCTATCTATCTATCTATCTATCTATCTATCTATCTATCTATTATCTTTCTATCTATCTATCTCTCTATTATCTATATATTATCTCTCTATCTATCTATTATCTATCTATTCTCTCTCTCTATCTATTCTCTCTATCCATTTATTATCTCGCTATCTCTCTCTATATATATTTTCTCTCTCTCTCTCTCTCTCTCTCTCTCTCCTCTCCTCTCTCTCTCTCTCTCTCTCTCTCTCTCCATCTATCTATCTATCTATCTATCTATCTATCTATCTATCTACAGGTGTGTGGGTCTTTGATGTCTGACCCCGTGATGGTTGTGTTGCTGTTTCCTTTTACTCTGTGGTGGTTTACTGACGTTGCTGCTCTGACGCTTACTGGGACATGCTTGTGTCCCCTGCCGCTTTCTTTGTGAGGGCATGCTTGTGTCCCCTGCCGCTTTCTTTGTGAGGGCATGCTTGTGTCCCCTGCCGCTCTGCCCCTCAGTGCAGACCCTTTTGACTTGACTTGACTTGACTTGACTTGACTTGACTTGACCCCACAGCAGGCACTACAGGACTCATCCAGATCAGGTCTTGAAGATGCCCTCTGCTGCCTTCTTCTTCTTCTTCTTCTGTTTGATTGATTCATTAAAGGAGCAGTCTCGTTTTAAACGAACAGAAAACGGTTGCAATGTGCTGTTGTTTAGTGACTGCCTCAACTTGGGGGAGGAGAACGTCATGTTGTCTGGCGTGTTGGGGTGCCTGGCCTTGAAAGGTGACTGTTGGTTCCTGCACGCTTCAGATGGGTCCAAGTGTCCCCCCAGTCTTTATCAGGAAAACTGGGACGTGGGCACGTTGTCATCAAGACTGATTCCTTTTACCAGAAGGAAGGCAGCGCATTCAGTCCACGTGAGGTCTCTGAGGCCTGTCAGCGGGTGAAAAGGAGCCACTCTGAACAGACATCACGGGGTGTGAGGTGACTTCCCTGTCCGGAACACTGAGGTCAGGCTGAAGCAGCCCTTGTTGTGTCAGGCAGGGCCATGTCTTCCTCCCCGGCACAGCCTCCTATCAAAACCCCGATCACTTGTCGCTGACACTGGGGGAGGCAGTCCCTGTAAAGTCCAACATTTTCTGCATTTTCCGGAACGAATTTGGTTCAAAAGAATAAAATGAATCGCCGTGTGTGTGTGTATGTGTGTGTGTGTGTGTGTGTGTGTGTGTGCGTGCGTGCATTCATAGCAATGTGGGGAAGGGCGGAGGGGCAAAAACTATGCTATAAATGAAGGGTGAGAGGGTGGGGGGGGAGGGAGGTGTGAAGCAGAAGAGCTGACAGAGGGTGGTGAGTATTGATGAGGGGGTGGGGGTAGGGGGGACATTCCTGACTACCTGGCTGAGGTACCCCCCCTTCCCCAGCCATTGACGAGTCTGCCTTCACCGGGACAGCTCCTTTCTCTGCACACACAGCCGAGGTGTCCGGGTACAAAACACTCGCTTCCCACCCGGCCCTGTGTCTCCGCCATTCAGCGCCACGGCACACAGCCCGGAGAGTGGAGCGGAGCCACAAAACACTGTTTCCACCCCATTTGTACCGCACCCCTCACCCCCCCCCCCCCCCCCCCCCCCCTCCTTTGGGCGCTGCTATGGCCGCCTAGCCTACCCCTTTTCAACCGCCTTTCACACCACCCTGCCTGCCTGCCTGCCTGCCTGCCTGCTGCCCCTTGTGCCGCTTCCTTCAATAGCTCTTTGGGGACAGGGGGTTGGGGGGACCGGTGAGAGTGGAGGTGTGGAGGTGAGGGGTAGGAGGGGAGTAGAAAACCACAATTACCACTCCCCTCCTCCTCCTCCTCCCTCCCTCCCGTGGAAGGGGTGGGACAGGAAAGGGAGGGCGTGGGGGGTGGGGGTGGAGGAGAGGGCGTGTTCAAACCCCCTACCCTTTGATTTTGTTGTCAGCGCGGGGGAATGGGGTGTGGGCGTCCCTCAGTCAGTGGGCCACCATTACTTCTTCATCACCTCACGTCCTCTGTCCTCTGTGAGTGTGAGTGAGTGAGTTTGTGTGTGAGTGTGTGTGTGTGTGTGTGAGTGAGTGTGTGTGTGTGTGTGAGTGTTGGTGAGTGGTGTGTGTGTGTGTGTGTGCGTGTGTGAGTGTGTGTGTGAGTGTGTGTGAGTGTGTGTGTGTGAGTGTGAGTGTGTGTGTGTGTGTGTGTGTGTGGTGTGTGTGTGTGAGTGGTGTGTGTGTGTGTGTGTGTGAACATTCACAACTCATTCAATTGTCGTAAACTCTATATTTTATAGGGAATGGTGGAAATTGAGGTGACTTATAAATACTAGTAATTATCAACACAACTATTTGTACGATGTACGTGAACAATGTATGTGTACGTTCTTAGATACCTACGATCTTTCTCTCCCCCTCTCCCTCTCTCAAGTCAAGTCAAAAACACTTTAATCATCCCATGAAGGGCAATTACAATACTGACAGGCAGATTGATACCTACAATTATCTCAAAAGACACGCGAAAAATACATTTCAAATTGTTATAAATATTCCAAGATAGCTTAAAAAAATTATCACACCCACAAACCCAGGCGCGCACACACACACGCACGGCGTACGCACGCGCGCGCGCGCACACACACACACATACCCACACTCACCAATGTAAGATTGTATGTATGTATGTTTGTCCGTCGTGTCCGACGATGACCTCCAAAACAGCAGAGGAGGCAGCTGCTGTTTTGGAAACTGGGCAGACATTTGATTATAGTGGAGATGCCTTGCCCACAGTACATCCCCACTCTCTCGGCCAAGTGGGCATAAGGACAGTCAGCGTTGGAGATGTTCTTTCTCCAAAGGCGAACCAGCCCCCAGGGCTGCAGCACATAAGGACTGTGCGAGTCAAGCTTCCTAGTCAGAGAGTCATAGTCGATCACTAAAGACTAAGCTGTAAAGTGGAATTCCATGAGTGGGAAATCCACTGGTCATACAGCCTCTCACTTTGCTGTTGCCCCCAGCGTCAATGGTTTAGTCAAGAACTGTGATAAAGCCCAAATGTAAGAATACAATGTTGTAAAAAACATTGATTGGAAAAGACATTACACTTATTATTTGCATGTGCACGCCCGCGCCAACTCACACACGCACGCACACGTGCACACACCCTTACACACACCAATATATGAACACAATTTTATAAAGACTAATTACTAGTAACACACACACACACACGCGCGCGCGCGCGCGCACGCACGCACCATAATGACCATTGACTAGTAAAGACATAAACTAACACAAATTTAAAAATCATTTAAGCCAAAAGTAAGATACAGGAGTACTTATTTTCATGACCACACACACACACTCACAAACAAACAAACACAACACACACACACACACACACACACACACACACACACACACACACACACACACACACACACACACACACACACACACACACACACACAACACACACACACGCACGCACTTGACAATCAGGGGGGGGGGGGGATATATCAGAGAATGTAAGACTGTTTGGTCAGTGCTGTTTGAATTTAGAATTTGAATGACGACTGGAAGAAAAGAATGTCTTTTTCTATTTGTTTTACTGTTGGAGCACCGAAAGCAACGTCCTGAAGGCAATAACTGAAATTCCGAAGACATAGCATGGGAAGGATCAGCCAGGATGGCAGTCGCTTTTATATATATATATATATATATATATATATATATATATATATATATATATATATATATATATATAATATATATATATATATGAGAGGATAGAGAGAGATCAAGTCAAACCAGAGACAGAGAGAGACAGAGACAGAGAGACAGCAGTAGGTGAAGTAAAAAATTTTACGTCCATTCTAAAACAAAAATAAAAAAAAGAACTGGCAAACAAACCAAAACAAAAGAAAGACTTTCAAAAGTCAAAACCATCTCCGAAGTTGGAATGCGGCTACCTGGATGGTGGAAGGAGGGAAGAAACTGTGGCATAGGATAAAATGTCATCCTGGTAAACAAGGGAAAGACAAACATGAACCCCCCCCCCCCAAGAAACACCCCTTCCTACACTTCAAGACCCCCTTCCTAACACTTCAAGAAACCCCTTCCTACACTTCAAGTAAACACCCCTCCTACACTTCAATAAACACCCCTTCCCTACACTTCAAGTAACACCCCTTCCTACACTTCCAACTAACACCCTTCCTACACTTCCAACAAACACCCCTTCCTACACTTCAAGTAAACACCCCTTCCTACACTTCAAGTAAACACCCCTTCCTACACTTCAAGTAAACACCCCTTCCTACACTTCAAGTAAACACCCCTTCCTACACTTCAAGTAAACACCCCTTCCTACACTTCCAACAAACACCCCTTCCTACACTTCAAGTAAACACCCCTTCCTACACTTCAAGTAAACACCCCTTCCTACACTTCCAACTAAACACCCCTTCCTACACTTCAAGTAAACACCCCTTCCTACAACTTCCAATCAAACACCCCTTCCTACACTTCAAGTAAACACCCCTTCCTACACTTCAAGTAAACACCCTTCCTACACTTCCCAATCAAACACCCCTCTCCTAACACTTCAAGTAAACACCCCTTCCTACACTTCAAGTAAACACACCCCTTCCTACACTTCCAACAAACACCCCTTCCTACACTTCAAGTAAACACCCCTTCCTTCACTTCCAATTCAAACACCCCTTCCTACACTTCAAGTAAACACCCCTTCCTACACTTCAAGTAAACACCCCTTCCTACACTTCAAGTAAACACCCCTTCCTACATTTCCCAACAAACACCCCCTTCCTACACTTCAAGTAAACACCCCTTCCTACACTTCAATAACACACCCCTTCCTAACACTTCCAATCAAACACCCCTTCCTACACTTCCACAGAAACACCCCTTCCTACACTTCAAAAACACCCCTTCCTACACTTCAAAACACCCCTTCCTACACTTCAAGTAAACACCCCTTCCTACACTTCCAACAAACACCCCTTCCTAACACTTCCAATAACACACCCTTCCTACACTTCAAGTAAACACCCCTTCCTACACTTCAAAAACACCCCTTCCTACACTTCAAGCAAACACCCCTTCCTACACTTCAAAAACACCCCTTCCTACACTTCAAGTAAACACCCCTTCCTACACTTCAAGTAAACACCCCTTCCTACACTTCAAGTAAACACCCCTTCCTACACTTCAAGTAAACACCCCTTCCTACACTTCAAGTAAACACCCCTTCCTACACTTCAATCAAACACCCCTTCCTACACTTCCAACTAACACACCCCTTCCTACACTTCAAGTAAACACCCCTTCCTACACTTCCCAACAAACACCCCTTCCTACACTTCAAGTAAACACCCCTTCCTACACTTCAAGTAAACACCCCTTCCTACACTTCAAGTAAACACCCCTTCCTACACTTCCAACAAACACCCCTTCCTACACTTCAAGTAAACACCACACCTATCCTACACTTCAAGTAAACACCCCTTCCTACACTTCAATAAACACCCCTTCCTACACTTCAAGTAAACACCCCTTCCTACACTTCAAGTAAACACCCCTTCCTACACTTCAAGTAACACCAAACACCCCTTCCTACACTTCAAGAAACACCCCTTCCTACACTTCAAGTAAACAACCACCCTTCCTAACACTTCAATTAAAACACCCCTTCCTACACTTCAAGTAAACACCCCTTCCTACACTTCAAGTAAACACCCCTTCCTACACTTCCAACAAACACCCCTTCCTACACTTCAAGTAAACACCCCTTCCTACACTTCAAGTAAACACCCCTTCCTACACTTCAAGTAAACACCCCTTCCTACACTTCAAGTAAACACCCCTTCCTACACTTCAAGTAAACACCCCTTCCTACACTTCAAGTAAACACCCCTTCCTACACTTCAAGTAAACACCCCTTCCTACACTTCAAAAACACCCCTTCCTACACTTCCAATTCAAACACCCCTTCCTACACTTCCAACAAACACCCCTTCCTACACTTCCAACAAACACCCCTTCCTACACTTCCAACAAACACCCCTTCCTACACTTCCAACAAACACCCCTTCCTACACTTCCAACAAACACCCCTTCCTACACTTCAAGTAAACACCCCTTCCTACACTTCAAGTAAACACCCCTTCCTACACTTCAAGTAAACACCCCTTCCTACACTTCAAGTAAACACCCCTTCCTTCACTTCAAGTAAACACCCCTTCCTACACTTCAAGTAAACACCCCTTCCTACACTTCAAGTAAACATCCCTTCCTACACTTCAAGTAAACACCCCTTCCTACACTTCAAGTAAACACCCCTTCCTACACTTCAAGTAAACACCCCTTCCTACACTTCAAGTAAACACCCCTTCCTACGCTTCAAGTAAACACCCCTTCCTTCACTTCAAGTAAACACCCCTTCCTACACTTCACATCAACACCCCTTCCTACACTTCAAATAAACACCCCTTCCTACACTTCAAATAAATAATCAAGCAGGGCAGCAAGAAGAAGAAGAAGAAGAAGAAGACAATGACAATGACAAATTCTTTTATTTCGAGGACAATGAATAAGCACCCATGTGCTTTTTTACATCCAGTCCCCGCCCTTAAGGATATATATGATAATAAAATTAAAATAAAGCCTATAGCAATACACTTACACAGTGTACGGGGGGAAAATCTACACAAAAATCCCCACAAAAATCACTGAAGAGAAAAGAAAAAAAAAAGTACTAACAAGTAAGGAAGAAAGCAAAACAGAAAACACAGAAACAACCGAAAAAATAGCAAGAACCAAGAGCAAAACAAAAGCGGCAACAACAACAAGGGAGAGGTGACACCCAGTAGTTCCCCCTCAACAACAACAACAACAAACAACAACAACAACCCCAAACCCAAACAGAACCAAACAAAGCAGAACCTCCATAAAATTAAAGGAGAACAAACCACCTAAAAGTCATTTTTCAATAACACAATAGCCATATACAAGTGAAGCATTCACAATTATACAGAGAGAGAGACAATGACAAATTCTTTCATTTCGAGGATAATGAATAAGCACCCATGTGCTTTTTACATCCAGTCCCCGCCCTTAAGGATATATATGATAATAAAATAAAATAAAGCCCATAGCAATACACTTGCACAGCTTACGGGAAGAATATCTACACAAAAATCCCCACAAAAATCACCGAAGAGAGAGAGAAAGAAAAAAAAAAGAAGAAAAAAAAAAAGTAGCAACAAGTAAGAAAGAAAGCAGAGCAGAAAACACAGAAACAACCGAAAAAATAGCAAGAACCAAGAGCAAAACAGAAACGGCAACAACAAGGGGAGAGGGAACAACCAAATAGTCCCCCCTCAAAAAAGCAACAACAACCCCAAACCCAAACCAAAACAGAACCAAACAAAGCAAAACCACTATAAAATAAAGGAGAACAAACCACGTAAATAGTTTCATTTTGGCTAACAGAAAGAAACGGCAAAAGTTCTTTGAGCTTTAATGAAGAAGAAGAAGAAGAAGAAGAAGCAGAGAGGGCACGGCACGCTGTTCCCGCCATCAATCACAGCAAGGGGCAGCACTCTGCACGAGGAGGGGACAGATCACCTAGCCCGCATCTGCAAGTTCAAAGGGCAGGAAGGAGAGGTGTGAGAAGGACTGCAAAGTCATGGTGATAGTTGGTGGATGGTTTATTCCCTAAATCGGATAATTCCACTGGGACTCTACTACAACCAAGCCAAACCAAGTGGGGGAGGGACAGCAAAGGAGAGAGAGGTGGCGATGGTTGTAACTCCGATCAGAAGTGTTTTACAGACAGACAGTGCTGAGGGAGTAGAGGAGGGGGGAGGGGGGGGGGGGGGGGTGGGCAGAGGTAGAGAACAGATAGCCAGTCTAAGATAGGGCAGCAGCATGAAGTCCAGGTAGGTAGTTAGGGAGGGACTGAAAGGTGACAGAAATAGCCCTGGACGGACCTGCCTTACATACAGCCACACACAGAAAGAGCCAGGACATTTGAGCACACCCCGACACTGCTGGGAATGGCTGATAGGGCAGGGGGGGGGGGGGGGGGGGGGGGGGGGGGGGGGGGGGGGGGGGGGGGGGGGGGGGGAGGGAGATTAGCCTTCTGAGTTGGAAACTGCACACGTCAAGTCCCTCTCCCGGGGAGATTTACTACCTCCCCACCCCCCCCTCCCCCCCCCACCACCGCTTTCCTTATACCCCTAAAGAAAGAGAAAAAATAGTGGAAGACATAAACTTGTCCTCTGTCTCTGTATCCCTCTGTCCGTCTGTCTCTCTGTCTGTCTTCTGTCTGTCTGTCTGTCTTCTCTCTCTCTCTCTCTCTCTCTCTCTCTCTCTCCTTCTCTCTCTTTCTCTCTCTCTCTCTCTCTCTCTCTCTCTCTCTCTCTTCTCTCTCTCTCTCTCTCTCTCTCTCTCTCTCTCTCTCTCTCCTCTCTTCTCTCTCTCTTCTCCCTCCTTCCTGAAATGGCCATTCTCTCTCCCTTCTCAGTCCTGACTTTTCTTTTCATATGTGCCCCCCCCCCCCCCCCCCCCACACACACACACACTCACACTCCCCATTTGTTTTTTTGTTTTCTGTTTCCTTGGAACGGCCCCTCACTTGACAAGACGAACATGGCTAACCTAAAGAAATACTCCACAAGACGAACATGGCTAACCTAAAGAAATACTCCACAAGACGAACATGGCTAACCTAAAGAAATACTCCACAAGACGAACATGGCTAACCTAAAGAAATACTCGATAAGACTAACATTAGTCCGTTTCTGATCAGCGTCTGCTACCTAGATTGATATTGTAGAACATGTAAGAACAGAGCACATATTATTATGTTTAATTCAAAGGCAAATCAGTTTACTTTAATCATCTCACAATTAGAGAAATTCAATGGCTTAGAAACCATAGGCAAAAAACAGCAAATAGAAAAACATTGTGTGCGTGCATGCGTTGGTATTAATTTTGATGGCCGATCTGAGACTCTCTCTCTCTCTCTCTCTCTCTCTCCTCTCTCTCTCTCTCTCTCTCCTCTCCTCTCTCTCTCTCTCTCTTGTGGAAATTTGTTGATGGGTTCTCCTGACTTCAAGCAGCAGACCCTAGCAGTTTAAATTCAAAAAGGAGGAGAGCAACATGCAGGACAACTGATGAACATTCCTTTTCTCACAACACTTGAGGATTTGCACCCCCCCCCCCCCCCACACACACACACACACCAGAGAGACAGAGACAGAAAGACAGAGCCAGTGCACTCGGAGCTGTCAGGAATTCCAACAGGTGAGATAGCAGGCAGGCGGCAACGACACCGGACACCAATAAAATCACCCCGAGGTGTTTTTCATAGCCCAGCAGTTAAGGGCCAGACGATGGCAGCGGACGATAAAAAGGCTGTAGCCATTGCCTGGCGGTCACTGGGGGCCTATCAGGGACCGATAACTGACAGCCGCCTGGCAGGCCGCCCTCCATCACAGTCTGTCTGTCTGTCTGTCTGTCTGTAATGTATGTCATAGCACAGCAGCTAACGAACCGCTGCTAATGTTTGTGGCAAATTTTCTGTCCGGGCTGCAGATAAAGGTGGGGACGATTTACGGCAATGACACCGGCTCAGTTCAGATAGGACAAGACAGGAAGAAAATGTAGGAGACTCTCCTCCACCTCTCTCCTCCCCCCCCCCCCCCCCCCCCCACCCCTCTTCCCTCATTCGTTTGGTACTGAGGGCGAGTGTGTGTGAGTGATAAGGGGCTTCATCTCAATGTTTTTCTTCCCCAGACAAATTATTGGATATGTCGTTTCCAGAACGGAACAGCAGCGAGATGTGGGGAGGAGCCAGACATAAGATGTTGTGGTCTGTGAGCTAGGCAGGCTCCAGGGACAGAGGCAGCTGGCTGATGAGGGAGTGTTCCCAGTCAGGTCATGAGACTGCCCTGTACACCCACACTGTGCTGTGCACAGCCTTGCCGCCTTACCTGCTGCTGTCATCTGTTCTTCACTCCTATCTGCCAGGGGAGGAAACTGGCTGCTATCTTTATTAAGAATAATTCAGCATGTTTTTCATCATGCGCTGTATCTCCCATGGCCGCGCAGTCAAGATGTTCATTTGCTACATCTGATAAGTGGAGAACGGAACCCCGTTTTCCTTGTTAGTGTTCTGTGCCGTGGCTGAGGATGGTGGGCTATGGGCACAGGGTTATCAGCAGCGGCAGTTACCCTATCTAGATGACTGAAGCGACCTTGTCAGAGAGAAAGAAAGAGAGAGAGAGAGAAGGAGAAAGAGGGCCATTAACTGTACCTTCTCACACCCTCAACAACTCATTAGCTTGATGGCGCTTGTTTTTTCCAGGGCCTGTTTATCATGACGTAGTTTCTAATGACGTAGCTTATCATGAGTAGTAGTGGTTAGAAGCAAAGTGTGCTGGTCTGATGGGAAAAGTGATTTACCCTGCCTGCCTCCAGTCTTCCTCCTGCCCTGTCGGCTGAGAGGTGAGGGTTGTCAGTGCAGTCTGCCAGTCAGTACAATGGCCACTTTACCTAGGCTTCAGTGGGGGCAGAGGCTGCCTGTGCTTTATGTGCATTACATTATGTGCATTACATTATGTGCATTAGCATTATGTGTATTGCATTATGTGCATTACATTATGTGCATTACATTATGTACATTACATTATGTGCATTACATTATGTGCATTACATTATTATGTGCATTACATTATGTGCATTACATTATGTGCATTACATTATGTGCTGCATTATGTGCATTGCATTATGTGCATTGCATTATATGCATTGCATTATGTGCATTACATACATCTGCCAACACAGGCAGCCAGCAGGCACAGGCTGACTGCTGTATCAACCATTGCGTTGGTAAAGCCACGGGTGCTTGCTTTGTATGTTCCGGTTTCTGGATCTCTGGCAGGTCTGATGAGTGTTCTGCATGTGTGTGCATCATAGGCAGCAGGGATCTGGGGCACTGGCAGGTCTGATGAGTGTTCTGCATGTGTGTGCATCATAGGCACCAGGGATCTGGGGCACTGGCAGTCCTGATGAGTGTTCTGCATGTGTGTGCATCATAGGCATCAGGGATCTGGATCTCTGGCAGGTCTGATGAGTGTTCTGCATGTGTGTGCATCATAGGCACCAGGGATCTGGATCTCGGCAGTCTGATGAGTGTTCTGCATGTGGGGCATCAAACACAGGATCACTCTGCAGTGATGAGTTCCATGTGGGCATCATAGCACTGGCAGTCCTGGGTGTACAGGCTGGCCTATGAGGGGGTATACCTTTCCCCCTAACTTCTCTTCTTGGGTTGTTCAGATGGAAGCAGTACGTCAGCTGTCCGTTAGGGGGGCGAAGTCACGTCAGGGCTGACTGAGCAGTCAGGGGGTGGACAGGAAGTCACGTCAGGGCTGACTGGGGCCAGTCAGGGGGTGGACAGGAAGTCACGTCAGGGCTGACTGGGGCCAGTCAGGGGTGGACAGGAAGTCACGTCACTCAGCCAAGGAGACCAGCGGCAAACCAAGACTGGTCACAACTGCACCTGTCCTTTCCAATATGACGTCACCGTAGATTTGACGTAGCATGCGTCCAAATTAGCAAATGATCACCTGCAGAATAAAAAGAACAAACAGCACCACCCTGACATTATTTGCTGAGATAATAGCCATTCTTGGTGAGGAAGAAGACACAGGCTTCCTTCCCCTGCTTGCTTTATTGTCTGACCAGCAGACAGCGCCTGTCGTTCATCCATGGCGCTGAATTCAGCCCTGACTAAAGTCTTTGGCTTAGTACTCAGTTGAAAAAAGTTGTCACATAACAATTATGCACATGCAGACATGTTCAGGGGTCAGAAGCCTTCAGCCCTTTCAGTGGAAAGCTTTCTCGTGGCCATGTGTTGCCTCAGAAGGACATGCAGAGAGGAAAACTGGAGACAGGCTGTGACCCTGACAGTCAGTCCGCCATCTGCTATCCTCAGATCAGCGACTTTGCAATGGCTGCTGTAGGACGTTGAGAGAACAGCCTGTCAGGATGGATGGTCACCATCATTCCAGCTCATCTGTTTCTTCATCATCTGATCTGCTGTATAAACAAACTACTGCTGGCTCCTTTCCCCTGGTATAATTATGAGGGAGCAGATTCACTGTGTGCACCATGCCTTCCCTCATCCCTGGACTTAGGAGAAAACCTTTTTCAAGTAGACCTAGCAGGTCATGACACTGGTCTGGACATGTGCCATCTCAGAAAGGAAACTTTGGGATGGTCACTCTCCTGGGATGTCATCCTGTAGGTATGAAGGTCATACTGCAAAAGGCATAGGCAGCAGCAGAAGCAGCAGTAGCAGTAGCAACAACAGTAGCAGTAGCAGCAGCAGCAACAGTAGCAGTAGCAGCAACAGTAGCAGTAGCAGCAACAACAACAGTAGCAGTAGCAGCGGCAGTAGCAGTAGCAATAGCAGCAGCAGCAGCGGCAGTAGCGGCAGTAGCAATAGCAGCAGTAGCAGCGGCAGTAGCAGCAGCAATAGCAGCGGCAGCAGCAGTAGCAGCAGCAGCAGCAGCGGCAGTAGCAGCAGAGCCGCAGACCAGGGTGTGTTGCTGAAGCTCATCAGCTTCAAGGCTGGGCGAGCCACAGACTTCCTTCCTGCTTGTTCCAGCCCTTCTCCTCCCCTCCTTCCTCCCCTCCTCCTCCTCCTCCCACTCCTCCTTCCTCCTCCTCCTCTTCCTTCCCTCCTCCTCCCTTCCCTCCTCTACCTCTCTCCTCCTCCTCTTCCTCCTCCTCCTCCTCCTCCTCCTCTTCCTCCTCCTCCTCTACCTCCTCCTCCTCTACTCCCCTCCTCACCTCCTCCTCCTCTTCCTCCTCCTCCTCTTCCTCCTCCTCCTCCTCTCCTCCCCCTCCTCCTCTTCCTCCTCCTCCTCCTCCTCTCCTCCTCCTCCTCCTCCTCCTCCTCCTCCTCCTCCTCTGTCCTTTCCTCCTCCCTCCCTGGCACTGCTGCAGCCCGGGTCATCAGGCAGCATCCCTGGCTGTCAGTGTTATGGGAAAATAAGCCACCATCTTCCGCAGCCTGATGGACCAATTAGACCAGGGCTGGGTGGGCAGGGTGCCAGTCCCTCCCCCTCCCTGCAGTTAGAGAGAGGGAGGACTGGGAGGTGGCGGAGCAGCGGGGTGTGGTGATAGGGGCAGGGTGTAAATGACACCCGTGTTGTCCCTGACAGATAACGGCCAATCCTGTACACACTGCAACTACTGATTGGATCATAGACCTCTCTGTCTCTCTCTGCTTGTCTGTCTGTCTGTCTCTGTCTGTCTGTCTCTGTCTGTCTGTCTCTGTCTGTCTGTCTGTCTCTGTCTCTGTCTGTCTGTCTGTCTCTCTCTGCCTCTGTCTCTGTCTGTCTGTCTATCTCTGTCTTTCTGTCTGTCTCTCTGTCTGTCTGTCTCTGTCTGTCTGTCTGTCTCTGAGCTGTCCTTAACCCCCTCCTCCCTCAGCTTTATCTTGGATTTTACTTGCATTTTTCTTTGCGCGCGCGCTGTGTGTGTGTGTGTGTGTGTGTGTGTGTGTGTGTGTGTGTGTGTGTGTGTGTGTGTGTGTGTGTGTGTGTGTGTAAGAGGACAGTACAGGCCTACGAATTCTTTGAATTGAATTACAAGTCACGGCTACAAGTGGTCTTTTGTGGTGTAAAACTCAAGAAGTGATGATAATCATGCGCTTTGATTTGTCTTTTCAAGATATAGCGCTATATAAGTTCCATTTATTATTATTATTTATAATATCAAGCCGTCTGGTCTTATCTACCGTCACAGTACACGACGCTCCCTGACCTTATGCAGCAGGGGGAGGGCAGGAAGGAGCAGACAACATCTCGCCACTGGGGGACCACGAAGCTCGGCCCAGGCTCTCTTATGGAGGTGAGAGCCGGCCCAAGAACGAACAGAAAATATGATGAAATAACATGATATTACCTGATGCAATGCAACACCACCTGACGTCTCACCTAATGGGATAGCAAATGATTTTACCTTATCGAATATAAAAGGTAAAAATGTACGATGTTCCATCACCTATGTGGTCGTAGGGGAGCGAGGTGTCAGAGACCTCAGCTTTTCTAGGGGCCAGCGTATTGAGGGCGGCACCAATCTCCTCTCCCTCGCTGCTTTACCTTCCATGACCCTAAAGAGGGCAGGTACCCAGGCCCAATCGAATGTAACAGCAAGCAATATTGCCAGCATAAGATAATAGCAAGAGATGTTACCTGAAGCTCATTTAGCGCAACAGCAAGTAGTGTTGCCAATGTAATGCCACAGCAAGTGATGTTACTTATCTAAGGCACCAGCAAGGAATGTCAGTTTTTGTAATGTAACAAGCCGTATCTATTTGATCTAACAACAAACCATATTAGCCTACCATCTCTCAAGTTTTCGTCAGTGATACACCCCCTTCTCCCTCCCCAAACACACACACACACACACACACACACACACACACACTCTCTCTCTCTCCTCTCTCTCTCTCTCTCTCTCTCTCTCTCTCTCTCTTTCTCACGCACGCACGCACGCACGCACGCAGGCACAGAGTGGTTTTCCCAGTATATAATATACACACGTACATACACAGTACACTCCTGTCACCGGTCTTTGACAGCCGCCAAAGCCCAGCGGCCGCTGAAGCGTGAAAGTGCGGAGTATCGGCTGTCAGGTGGCCTGCCGCTGTCCAGTGAAGTGTGCAAAGCTAGGATTGATCATCCAGCGGCCCGACAGTGACCTGTGACCCCTAATGCCAGACCCGATGAAGCGTGAGCTTGCAGACAGGCAGGCGGGCAGGCAGACAGACAGGCAGACAGACAGGCAGACAAGCAGGCAGGCAGGCAGACAGACAGGCAGGCAGGCAGACAGGCAGGCAGGCAGAAAGACTGACTCTTGGCGGGATGCCACAGTCACCTCCACGGCTTCAGCTAGCGGAAATGTCACCCTTCATGCAGGAATGAAGAATGTAAACAACACAGAAGAAGAAGAAGAAGAAGAAGAAGAAGAAGAAGAAGAAGAAGAAGAAGAAGAAGAAGAAAGGAACAGGCTTTGGTACACGCCTGGCACAAGTGGAGGAATCTGAAGTCATTGGTCACCGAATCATCGCTGCCGTTTCCCCATGATTTGCATAGGAGTTGAGAAAGAAGAAGAAAGAGCACAATGAAGCAGAACGCGCGATCACTTGTCAGCTTTTGGATGGTATGAAAGGCACAGCGCCAGGCATTGTCTAGCTCGGATCTAGAGAGTCCATCCTCCTGCCCCCCTCCCTCCCCCCTCCCATACAGCTGTGACACTTGCTGGACAGGGCTTTTCTCTGAAAGTCTTCTGCTGCCAGCTCTCCCTGCACTGTACTGTAGTGTACTGCACTGTACTGTAGTGTACTGCACTGTACTGCGCTGTACTGTAGTGTACTGCACTGTACTGTAGTGTACTGCACTGTACTGTAGTGTACTGCACTGTACTGTAGTGTACTGCACTGTACTGCACTGTACTGTAGTGTACTGCACTGTACTGTAGTGTACTGCACTGTACTGCACTGTACTGTAGTGTACTGCACTGTACTGTAGTGTACTGCACTGTACTGTAGTGTACTGCACTGTACTGCACTTACTGTACTGTACTGCACTCTACTGTACTCTACTTCTTTTCTGTCTGCCTTCTGGCTTCTCCTGCAGCATCCAGCAGCCCGGCATGCAGTGCTGGAACAGTGCGGGGCATGGCAACGCTCTGGAAGGAAAGCACATACAGCACTGGTGTCTTTGAGGGCAGCAGTCTGTACACACATCTCATGACTATAGTAACAATGACACGACAAACGTGCCATCACATAATAATAATATATTCTTAATAATAATAATAATAATAATAATAATAATATATTCTTAATAATGATAAGAAGAAGAATTTCTTAATAATAAACATTTCTTGCTCAAGAAAAATAGACATTTTAATACATAACATGAGACTTAATGCCTGGAATACTAAATGTTGTAATAATATACCATGCTGTTGTTCTAGACCCCGTTCAATCCACCATTCATTGCTTGATTGCCCAATTCTTCTTGACAAGTATATAAGGAGAGATTTAGATATTCACAACAATTATTCAACTTCATGAAGTTTGATATGACTCCCAACAATTCCTAATATCAGTTGCTGAAGTCATATATTCTTCTCCTATAAGACATTTACTGAAATAAGTTGTGGGATATATGCATGTATGTATTATGTATGCATACATGTATGTATGTTTGTGTGCATGTATGCATATATATATGTATATATATATATATATATAGGAGGCACCGTGGTCGAGTGGTTTAGGCGGTCAACTCGTGATCCAGAGGTCGCGGGTTCGATCCCCGCTCGGCTCGGTGTTGTGTCCTTGGGAAAGACACTTTACTCCTATTTTCCTCACTCCACCCAGGTGTACAAGTGGGTACCAGCTCTGCTGGGGAAGTATCTGGCGACAGACTAGCGTCCTGTCACAGGGGTGGTGAAAAACCATCAGTTCGCTTAACGCTACAGAAACCGGGATAAGCTCCGGCTCTATGGGCCTTCTGGCTCGAAAGAACACACACACACACACACACACACACATATATATATATATATATATATTCAGAGAGGGTGAGAGAGAGAGTGAGGTGTGTATTGGGTGTTGTGGTGTGACTGCGGGTGTATCTAAATCACCAAGTAGTGAATAGACATTAAACAAAACAAAACAAACAAATAATAATAATAATAATAATAATAATAATAATATAATGATGATGACGATGATGATGATGATGATGATGATCATCATCATCATCATCATCATCTC
>CM054140.1:2631148-2648648 GCA_028751875.1 Rapana venosa
CACACCACTGCCACACACCACTGCCACAGACCACTGCCACAGACCACTGCCACACACCACTGCCACACTGACACCACTGCCACAGACCACTGCCACAGACCAGCAACCACGCTGCCACAGAACCAAAGCTGCCACAGACCACTGCCACACACCACTGCCACAGACCACTGCCACAGACCACTGCCACACACCACTGCCACAGACCACTGCCACAGACCACTGCCACACACACTGCACGCCACAGACCACTGCCACAACCACTGCCACACACCACTGCCACAGACCACTGCCACAGACCACTGCCACACACCACTGCCACACACCACTGCCACAGACCACTGCCACACACCACTGCCACACACCACTGCCACAGACCACTGCCACACACCACTGCCACACACCACTGCCACAGACCACTGCCACAGACCACTGCCACAGACCACTGCCGGGGTCTAGTGGGGTGGGCAGACTGACGACTGACTGTCAAGCTCTGCAAGCGGACAGCGAACCACGGCTGTGTGGCCTGGTAGATCATGGCTGCAATGTGGGCACGTGCCCTTCCTGCCCTGCCCCTGCTGACAGGCACAGCCATCACATGGCCTGAGGAAGCTGGCCACGCCTGTCAAGGAAGGACACAGCCACAGTAGAAAACTGTCTGCATAAAGCCCTGCTAAAAGTGTAGGTACACTCTTTGTGTGACACAAACACCCTGCCAAGGATGTCAGGAAACCTGTTGTCAGGAAATAATGTGGTAACAACATGCTTTAACAGTGCTGTACCAGCATGCTCTTCCTCTTTGCCTTGCTACTGCACGGCCCAGGAGTCCCTTCACTGCTCACACCACTCAGCTAGCTGTGCCCATGGCTGTCTTTTGCAGACTGAGAAAAAGAAGGAGGAGGAGAAGAAGAAGGCAGAGGAGGAGGAGAAGGAGGAGGAGGAGGAGGTGGAGGAGGAGGAGGAGCAGCAGCAGCAGAAGAAGAAACGCCAATAAACAAGAGATGCAATCTGCCTGACACGTGACATTTCTAAACAAGTGTCCAACTAGTCCTATGTACAGAAGATACACATTCAAAGTTTTTTTTATTCTTCTCTCCCACTCTCTTTTCCTGTTCTTCTTTGTTTGTTTCACTACAAAGAGACCGCCTCCACGGTAATCCCCTGATCCTGCCCTGCCACAGGGCACAAGGATCCCTGGTCAGGCGGCAGCAGCAGCAGGAAGAAACAACACCTCGCCTTGACACAGCACTTCAGGGAAATCGGAAGTGGAGAGGGATTCCTTCAAAGTGCCAGCTGGTCTAATCCTGATCCCTGCTGCTCTGGCGGCAAAGCACAGAAGCGTGCTGTGATTGGCTTAGGGAGGGAAGGAAGGAAGGAAGGAAGGAAAGAATGAATGAAGGAAGGAAGCGGCCTGTCTGGGTCACTGGTGGTGCTTCACTCCAATGACCTGCTGCAGTTCAGCCAGTCACTGGCTCTGTGTGTGTGTGTGTGTGTGTGTGTGTATGTATGTATGTATGTATGAAATGTATGTATGTATGTTGGACAATGGAAAACATTTTCCGTGTGGAGCCAGCTGTCAGGTAATCTAGGGGTGGAGCAGATGGGCCAGAAGGAGGGAAGGGGGGGGGGGGGGGGGGGTGGAAAGCCAAACAAGGTGCAGCACGCCTGAGCGCTCGTGAGGGAGGGGATGGCTCCCAGGCCCGTGACACCACTGTCTGTCGCCCCGGGCAGCTCGCTGTCGTCTGCCGGGCTGGCATGTTTCTGACAGCGTCAGTCTGCCTCCTCCATGTCGGCTGCCGCTGCCTTGTCCTGCCGCTAATCAGGCGTGAGGCAGACGTCACGTAGTCAGCGGCCGTCCCCTGGAGCAGTGACCTTCACGGTCAGGCAGCGGGCAGTGCGGGGACTGCAGTGGACAGAGGAGTGAGGGACAGCAACGGATGGACGGGCCGGTTTGCAGAGATATCACACAGTCCAGAAATAATGCAGGTGCAAAGACTATCCAGAAATAACACAGGTACAAAGACTGTCCAGAAATAACGCAGGTACAAAGACTGTCCAGAAATAACACAGGTACAAAGACTATCCAGAAATAATGCAGGTACAAAGACTATCCAGAAATAACGCAGGTACAAAGACTATCCAGAAATAATGCAGGTACAAAGACTATCCAGAAATAATGCAGGTACAAAGACTATCCAGAAATAATGCAGGTACAAAGACTATCCAGAAATAATGCAGGTACAAAGACTATCCAGAAATAATGCAGGTACAAAGACTATCCAGAAATAATGCAGGTACAAAGACTATCCAGAAATAACGCAGGTACAAAGACTATCCAGAAATAATGCAGGTACAAAGACTATCCAGAAATAACGCAGGTACAAAGACTATCCAGAAATAACGCAGGTACAAAGACTACCAGAATAATGCAGGTACAAAGACTATCCAGAAAATAACGCAGGTACAAAGACTATCCAGAAATAATGCAGGTACAAAGACTATCCAGAAATAACGCAGGTACAAAGACTATCCAGAAATAACACAGATACAAAGACTATCCAGAAATAATGCAGGTACAAAGACTATCCAGAAATAACACAGATACAAAGACTATCCAGAAATAATGCAGGTACAAAGACTATCCAGAAATAATGCAGGTACAAAGACTATCCAGAAATAATGCAGGTACAATGACTATCCAGAACTAATGCAGGTACAATGACAGTCCAGAAATATGCAGGGTACGAAGACAGTTACTACAGGCAGAGGGGGGGGGGGGGGGGGGGGGGGGGGGGTGATAAACAGGATGGTCACTGTGTAACTGAAGGATGTACTACAGGCAGAGGGGGGGGGTGGAGGGGGTAGGGGTGGGGATAAACAGGATAGTCACTGTGTAACTGAAGGATGTAACTACAGGCAGGGGGGGGGGGTGATAAACAGGATAGTCACTGTGTAACTGAAGGATGTTAACACAGGCAGAGGGGGGGGGGGGGGGTGATAAACAGGATAGTCACTGTGTAACTGAAGGATGTAACTACAGGCAGAGGGGGGGGGGTGATAAACAGGATAGTCACTGTGTAACTGAAGGATGTAACTACAGGCAGAGGGGGGTGAATAAACAGGATAGTCACTGGTGTAACTGAAGGATGTAACTACAGGCAGGGGGGGGGGGGGGGGTGATAAACAGGATAGTCACTGTGTAACTGAAGGATGTAACTACAGGCAGAGGGGGGGGGGGTGTGATAAACAGGATAGTCACTGTGTAACTGAAGGATGTAACTACAGGCAGAGGGGGGTGATAAACAGGATAGTCACTGTGTAACTGAAGGATGTTACTACAAGCAGAGGGGGGGGGGGTGATGAACAGGATGTCACTGTGTAACTGAAGGATGTTACTACAGGCAGGGGGAGGGGGTGATAAAACAGGATAGTCACTGTGTAACTGAAGGGATGTTATTACAGGCAGAGGGGGGGGGGGGTGATATAACAGGATAGTCACTGTGTAACTGAAGGATGTAACTACAGGCAGAGGGGGGGGGGGGGGTGATAAACAGGATAGTCACTGTGTAACTGAAGGATGTAACTACAGGCAGAGGGGGGGGGGGGGGTGTAAAACAGGATAGTCACTGTGTAACTGAAGGATGTAACTACAGGCAGAGGGGGGGGGGGGGGTGATAAACAGGATAGTCACTGTGTAACTGAAGGATGTAACTACAGGCAGAGGGGGGGGGGTGGTGATAAACAGGATAGTCACTGTGTAACTGAAGGATGTTATACAGGCAGAGGGGGTGATAAACAGGATAGTCACTGTGTAACTGAAGGATGTAACTACAGGCAGAGGGGGGTGTGATAAACAGGATAGTCACTGTGTAACTGAAGGATGTAACTACAGGCAGAGGGGGGTGATAAACAGGATAGTCACTGTGTAACTGAAGGATGTAACTACAGGCAGAGGGGGGTGATAAACAGGATAGTCACTGTAACTGAAGGATGTAACTACAGGCAGAGGGGGGGGGGGGGGGTGATAAACAGGATAGTCACTGTGTTAACTGAAGGATGTTATTACAGGCAGAGGGGGGGGGGGGGTGATAAACAGGATAGTCACTGTGTAACTGAAGGATGTAACTACAGGCAGAGGGGGGGGGGGGGGGTGGGGGGGGGTGATAAACAGGATAGTCACTGTGTAACTGAAGGATGTAACTACAGGCAGAGGGGGATGATAAACAGGATAGTCACTGTGTAACTGAAGGATGCTGTTACAGGCCCCAACTATTCAAAATGAGGAAACGGACGCTGCGGTGTAGCCGAGTGGTTAGCACTGCTGGTCTGTCATCCAGTGGGTCCTCGAAGTCCTGGGTTCGAATCTCGCTGTCGGCGTCTGGTGATATAAGGGTGGGGAGTTTTACCGTCTCCCAGGTCTCTCTCTGTCTCTCTCTGTCTCTCTCTCTCTCTGTATCTCTGCCTCTCTCTCTCTCTGTCTCTCTCTCTGTCTCTCTGCCTCTCTCTCTCTGTGCAGCCCGATTCTGGGATCAAAGGCCGATGTCAAGTTGTGACCATCCTGCCCCTCTCTGAAAGAGGTCCCTCCCTGGCTGTCAGGGCAGCGCCAGCCATCCTCTGCCTGCCCCTGTCCTGAGGGGAGTGCTGAGGTCAGCTGCCTGCTGTGCGGACGTCCATGACCCAGCATGCAGGCCTGCAGTCTCTGTGCTGTCCCTGTAAAAGCAGGGGTCAGTGGACCCAGAACTACAGCTGTGCTGTGGTGAGAGACGGCACACCCCGGGTACAGATAGACGGACAGAAAGGCAGCCAGACAGGCAGACAGGCAGGCAGACAGACAGGCAGCCCCACAACCGGCATAGCAGGAGAGGAGAAGAGAAGAGGGCGTGATTAAAGAGGCTAAGTAAACAACACCAATCGAAGTGAACAACAACCCCATTCTAAGTAAACAACACCAATCGAAGTGAACAACAACCCCATTCTAAGTAAACAACACCAATCGAAGTAAACAACAACATTCTAAGTAAACAACACCAATCGAAGTGAACAACAACACCATTCTAAGTAAACAACACCAATCGAAGTGAACAACAACACCATTCTAAGTAAACAACACCAATCGAAGTGAACAGCAACAACACCATTCGAAGTGAACAACAACACCACCATTCGAAGTGAACAACAACACCACCATTCGAAGTGAACAACAACACCATTCAAAGTGAACAACAACACCATTCGAAGTGAACAACAACAACACCATTCTAAGTGAACAACAACACCATTCGAGGTGAACAACACCATTCGAAGTGAACAACAATAACACCATTCTAAGTGAACAACACCATTCTAAGTGAACAACAACACTATTCGAAGTGAACAACAACAACACCATTCGAAGTGAACAACAACACCACCATTCGAAGTGAACAACAACACCATTCGAAGTGAACAACAACACCACCATTCGAAGTGAACAACAACACCATTCTAAGTGAACAACAACACCATTCGAAGTGAACAACAACACCATTCGAAGTGAACAACAACAACACCATTCTAAGTGAACAACAACACCATTCGAAGTGAACAACAACAACACCATTCGAAGTGAACAACAACACCATTCGAAGTGAACAACAACACCACCATTCGAAGTGAACAACAACACCATTCGAAGTGAACAACAACACCATTCGAAGTGAACAACAACAACTCTATTCTAAGTGAACAACAACACCATTCGAAGTGAACAACAACACCATTCTAAGTGAACAACAACACCATTCTAAGTGAACAACAACAACACCATTCTAAGTGAACAACAACACCATTCTAAGTGAACAACAACAACACCATTCTAAGTGAACAACAACAACACCATTCGAAGTGAACAACAACACCATTCGAAGTGAACAACAACACCATTCGAAGTGAACAACAACACCATTCGAAGTGAACAACAACAACACCATTCGAAGTGAACAACAACAACACCATTCGAAGTGAACAACAACAACACCATTCGAAGTGAACAAACAACAACACCATTGTAAGTGAACAATAACACCATTCGAAGTGAACAACAACACCATTCGAGGTGAACAACAACACCATTCGAAGTGAACAACAACAACACCATTCGAAGTGAACAACAACACCATTCGAAGTGAACAACAACACCATTCGAAGTGAACAACAACAACACCATTGTAAGTGAACAACAACACCATTCGAAGTGAACAACAACACCATTCGAGGTGAACAACAACACCATTCGAAGTGAACAACAACAACACCATTCGAAGTGAACAACAACACCATTCGAAGTGAACAACAACACCATTCGAAGTGAACAACAACAACACCATTCTAAGTGAACAACAACAACACCATTCGAAGTGAACAACAACAACACCATTCTAAGTGAACAACAACAACACCATTCGAAGTGAACAACAACAACACCATTCGAAGTGAACAAACAACACCATTCGAAGTGAACAACAACACCATTCGAAGTGAACAACAACACCATTCGAAGTGAACAACAACAACACCATTCTAAGTGAACAACAACAACACCATTGTAAGTGAACAACAACACCATTCGAAGTGAACAACAACACCATTCGAAGTGAACAACAACAGTGCAGTGGGTGTTGGCCTGCCTGTGGCTAATGATCAAGACCACACCTGTGGTCCTTCGCCTTCCCCCAGCCCCGGCCCTCACCGGCCCTCACCGGCCCTCACCTGTCCTTACCTGTCCTTACCTGCCCTCACCGGCCCTCACCTGTCCTTACCTGTCCTTACCTTCCTTACCTACCCTCACCTGTCCTTACCTGTCCTTACCTGTCCTTACCTGCCCTCACCTGTCCTTACCTGTCCTTACCTGTCCTTCCCCTGCCCTCACCTGCACCCTGTAGTGGGGAAAGCTTCCCAAACATTCGCTCAGCGCATGACGACCTCTGCCAGCGTGAAGCTGACGACATCAACACAACAACACAACAACAACACGGCGCTGTCTCCTTCCTCCCTCCCTCCCTCATCAGCAGTTCCCTATGAAAGGAAAATAGGGGCCAGGGAGGAAAGGAGTCCAGAAATGAGGCAGAACAACAAACACGGGCACTGGAGGGATGCAGGCATGCAGGGAGATAGAGAGAGAGGGTATAAACCTCCCACCTGATAGGAGACCAGACACAGAGAGAGAGAGAGAGAGAGAGAGAGAGAGAGAGAGAGAGAGCAGGCCACTGGCAGGGCGCTGTGCAGGTGAGCTGGCCCACAGTCTGCCTCCCTGTACCTAGCTCTCCCTGCACGGAATGAAGAGTGTTGGTTCCACTGGAACTGGGCACAGCGAGGACCAGCCTTTGCTCGAGAGGAGAGCGCCTTGCTCTGTACAGGTTGAGAGACTGTCGTGATTTCTGGGCTAGAACATGGTGAAAGAAAAAGAATCAGATTTAATCAGAAAAAGGACAAAGGGCATGCTTGTCATTATAGTGCAAATCATCTTACCGAGGATGCATGAAAAATAGGCTAAAACTTGACATTGCTTTGCGTAGGTTCAATTGTGTGTGTGTGTGTGTGTGTGTGTGTGTATTTCTGTTTGGCATGTTACCACTTGAAAGCGTGAGTACTCATGGCTGTGTATTCACAGCACATGTTGTGTGGCCGCTTTTTAACCACACGTGGGTGATTCAGCCTGTGTGGAAAATCCTCCAGAAGTAACATTTTTGGGGAACAGCAGGAATGGCTGATATCATGGTGACCCCCTCCCCCCCCCCCCCCCCCCCCCCCCCCACACACACACACAACAACAACAACAACAGCAACAACAACAAGCAAAAATCAAAAAAACAAATAATCAGGCAGACTGTAAAATTGACACAAACAGGAAGACTCTCAACATGGATACAGAACACAAAAACTGTCTATAAAAATGGCAGACTATAAAAACTGACAAAAACAAACGAAAGGCAGGCAGAGGTTAGTTAGCCTAACACTGACACAATAGAGGATTTCTATGATGGCGGCGATGAAAGGCAGGCAGGCAGGCAGGTATGCAGGCAGGCAGGCATGCAGGCAGGCAGGCAGGCAGCCTCTCTGTGCCCATGTCTGTCTGTGGGTGGGCGGGCAGAAGGGGTGGGGAGGGGGGGGGTGAGGGGGGAGGTGTGAAGCCAACACAGATATCACAGAGACTTGTGCAAAGCGGAACAGTTATCACAGTGTTTCCTGACTGGGCTACAGCACCCCCACCCTCTCTCTCTCTCTCTCTCTCTCTCTTGCCACCCCTATTTGTTTAACCCTCTTGGGTGCTAACACTCCACACCTGCAGAGAATGAGATGAGCCCCCTTTGTTTCCATCCTCTCCTCACTTAAGGAAGTAGCACCCCCCATCCTTCCTTTGTGTGGAAGTAGTGCAGACCAGAATCATGCTCATGTTGTGTTCCCCTCATGATAGACATGGCCCTTCTTAGGCCCTGACCTCTTTCCCCTCGTGATAGACATTCTTAGGCCCTGACCTCTTTCCCCTCGTGATAGACATGGCCATTCTTAGGCCCTGACCTCTTTCCCCTCGTGATAGACATGGCCCTTCTTAGGCCCTGACCTCTTTCCCCTCATGATAGACATGGCCATTCTTAGGCCCTGACCTCTTTCCCCTCATGATAGACATGGCCATTCTTAGGCCCTGACCTCTTTCCCCTCATGATAGACATGGCCATTCTTAGGGCCTGACCACTTCCCCTCATGTTGCAAGGCTGGCCACAAGGGAAGCCCATCTATAGATATTAATATAAATATGTATACGTTCTCTCTGTCTGTCTGTCTGTCTGTCTCTCTGATAATTCGAGTGGTTAATTGTTAATTAATGATAACGTGACTAATTATGCTATTCAATCATTTATTTGTCTACAAACTTCCTGATTTGCTTGTCTTTGGTTTGGCTTGATGATTGTTTCTTGTTGTTGTTGTTTTCTTTCTGAGGGCCTGGTGTAAAGAAGCCTCTGGCTTAAATAATTACCCTCAATAAAATATTATACGAGTTCTCTCTCTCTCTCCCTCTCTCTCTCACACACACACACACACACACACACACACACCGAGAGAGCCAGTGAGAGAATATACCCGAGGATGGTTGAGAATGTTAAAACTTACCCATGGTATGTAGGTAGTGTGTGTATGTTGCGTGTGTGTGTGTGTGTTTTGTGTGTATTGTGTTGTGTGTGTGTTGTGTGTGTTGTGTGTGTGTTGTGTGTGTGTGGTGACATTTGCTGGAGGGGTTGTGTCTCAGAGAGGAGAGACAGACGGTGTGGCTATGTTTGTACAGATCACAGCCAGAACAAAGAAGCTCTGAGGATCCAAACTATAAATAAATAAATAGCGAACTATAAATAAATAAATAGCTAACACGAAACACACACTGAAGAAAGATAGTCCCCATCTTCCAGTTGCAGAAACTGGATTAGTAATATTAGGCTGTTCCGCCATAGCCCACACTACAAGCAGCAATGACGCATTAGCTGCACTGATTTGATTATACTGCATCCTCACAATCAGCGTTTAATTGACAAGCAGTAAGGGACTAAAGCATGTGAAGATTGTCAGAACAGCTTCTTCCTTAGTATGGAATACTTTCTCAACAGAAATTCAATGATAATACAATTTGACAATTGTAAAAGTAAGACTGTATTTGAGAAGTGACCATGCAAGTAATCTGATTCGCTTGTCGGTTTCTGTGTGACTTTTTAACATAGTGATTGTACTACATCTTCTGTGCTACCATTTGTTAATACTTTTATTGCAAGAATAATGGAATGAACATGCTTATGCTATTTTGTCATCCGTTCCCACCATCACAAAAGACTCAATGACAAATGACGAAAAGCAGACTGTGGTTTTACTATCAGCTTGTGATACCTTGCAGTGAGACACTTTTCAAAACCCACCATCCAAAGGTGTTAAAGAAACAGGAAGAAAAAAAGCTTTAAAAATATGTTGCTAAAAAAAACCCGAACTCATCAGTACACCTAGTGACTCTCTGTGCCGTGTGTGTGTGTGTGTGTGTGAATTCTGACATAATTATGGAAGCAGGGGAGGTCACAGAGTGTAGCTAGCCCAGAGGTCAGCTCTTTGCTCAATGACAAGCCACGACTGTTTTCTGATGAGGAGAAAGGAAGGACCGTCTTCTGATGAGGAGAAATGAAGGACCGTTTTCTGATGAGGAGAAATGAAGCGCCGTTTTCTGATGAGGATAAACGAGGGACCGTTTTCTGATGAGGAGAAATGAAGGACCGTTTTCTGATGAGGAGAAACGAGGGACGTTTTCTGATGAGGAGAAATGAAGGACCGTTTTCTGATGAGGAGAAATGAGGGACCGTTTTCTGATGAAGAGAAATGAGGGACCGTTTTCTGATGAAGAGAAATGAAGGACCGTTTTCTGATGAGGAGAAATGAGGGACCGTTTTCTGATGAAGAGAAATGAAAGACCGTTTTCTGATGAGGAGAAATGAAGGACCGTTTTCTAATGAGGAGAAATGAAGGAAAGTGTTCTGATGAGGAGAAATGAAGGTCTATTTTATGATTATGAGAAATGGACTGTTTTATGATGAGCAGAAATAAAGGACTTTTATTATTAGGAAGTTATGCCTCCAATATCACCCACAGATGGACATTCTCCTTCAATATCAGCTGCGACCATTGTTTAAAAAAAGGGAGGGGGAGGCTGGTGGGCGTGTGTATGTGTGTGTGTGTGTGTTGGGTTTTTTTTCTGTTGACTTAACTCTTCCCTGGTGCCAACAAAGGGGTCAGAGGCCACAGCCCAAGGCGAAGAGAGTGGATGGCTTTTAATAGGCCGTAACCAGTCGTGACGGATTTCATTCTTCAAGACCCCTTCCCGGAACCCCCCACGTGTGCCTTGGGAACCCCCCAGCTCATTATCTTCTGTCCCAGTCCTCCCCACACTGGTGACATGGCGGCTAATCTGTCAGGCGCCTGTCGCAGCCAATCAGCGCTGCGGAGGGCGAGGGCCGAAGCCTGCACTTCGCTGATATCGCACGCACACGTCACAGCCAATCAGCTCTGGCGGCGGAAACACCCGAATCTTGTCGCTCCTAACTTGTTCTTTGCGTGCGTGTCTGAAACAATCACTTCTCTGCTTGTCCATGTTGGCTGTACGTAAGTAAAAGGTTGTTGGCTGTACCCCTTTCCTTGTAGCGTGTTCTCCGGGCATCAGCAGCAGTGCAGAGAGCTGACAGGACCTGAAGGGGTCACAGCCTGGAGGCCAGGGGCAAGAAAGGTCATCAAGCTTTTCTTTTTTTTTTCTTTTTTTTTACTTCCCAAGACTTGACTGGATGGACTCCGAGTGGTAAGATGTTTAGGGTTATGGTGAGAAGGACGTGCAAAACACCTGCAAAATCTTGCATGTCCTTGAATTTGAGCAAAGGACACCCCTCCCCCCCCCCCCCCCCTTCCTGTTTTAACCCCCGTCCTTGTTCAGCACTGCTGAAGAGCTCATTTTAACACCACCACCGCCACCACTACCACCATCACCGTCATCATCATCAACAACAGCATCAACAACAACAATCAGAGGGTGGCACAAACTTGCAATCATGTGGACAAGCAAAAACGCTGATTAAAAGGGGGGGGGGGGGGGGGGGCAATGAGGTAGAGAGGCGGGGAGAAGGGGGTGGTGCAAAGATTGATGGTTGATTGTAAGGAGGAAGTGTGCAGACCCGCAGACAACTCACAGACAAGACAACTCAAATACAAGACATCTCACAGACAACTCGCATATATTCGCATATAACTCGCAGACGACTCACAGACAACTCACACAACTCACACACAACTCACAGCCATGACAACTCACAGACAACTCACATATAACACACAGACACGACAACTCACAGACAACTCACATATAACACGCAGACATGACAACTCACAGACAACTCACAGACGACTCGCATACAACTCGCAGACAACTCACAGACAACTCGCAGACAACTCACAGACAACTCACGGACTAGAACAGAAAAAAGCAAAAATAAAATAATGAAGACGCAGTTCCCTCACCGAAAAAGTTCTCCTTTGCTGTTGACCAGAGTTACAGCAGTCCTCCTCTCTGTCGACTGTCAACCTGAAGATCAGTCAGCCCAGCAGCAGCAGCAAGCAGCAGCAGCAGCAGCAGCAGCAAGTTTTCTGAATTCAGTCAAGGCTTACGTCTCCTATATTTTGGAAAGAGGGTTTTAAGTAGACGTACATACATACATTCAGACAGAAAGACAGACAGGCATAATGTATACAGACAGACAGGCATAATGTATACAGACAGACAGACAGACATAATGTATACAGACAGACATAATGTATACAGACAGACAGACATAATGTATACAGACAGACAGACATAATGTAGACAGACAGAGACAGACAGACTGACATAATGTATACAGACAGACAGACATAATGTATACAGACAGACAGACAGACATAATGTATACAGACAGACAGACAGACAGACTGACATAATGTATACAGACAGACAGACATAATGTAGACAGACAGACAGACAGACAGACAGACAAAATGTATACAGACAGACAGACAGACAGGCTGACAGACATAATGTATACAGACAGACAGACAGACAGACAGACTGACAGACATAATGTATACAGACAGACAGACAGACTCACGAATTGACAGAGACCAGACACAGGGACTGAGACAGAGAGAGAACTGCCCCCCCCCCCCCCCCCCCCCCACCCCATCTCTTGTTGTGAAGAAAAGTGGCTGGGAATCAGAGAGACAGACAGAGACACAGACAAACAGAAAGACAGACAGAGACAGAGACACAGAGAGAGACACAGAGAGAGACACAGAGAGACATACAGACAGAGAAAGAGAGAAGGAGAGAGAGAGAAGAGAGAGAGAGAGAGAGAGAGAGAGAGAGTGAGAGAGAGAGAGAGAGGTAAGGGATGTACTGTAGGGGCGGAGGGAAGGAGGAGGGAGGGAGGGAAGGAAGGAAGGAGGGAGGGAAGGGAAGGAAGGAAGGAAGGAGTGGTTTATGTGGCGCCGTCCATGGGGGAGCTGGTTGAAGGGATTTTAATGATGGCTGCCGTCACTGCAGATGGCAATGCCAGCCTCTTGCCACATGGCAAAGCACTTGTCTGTCTGTCTGTCTGTCTGTCTGTCTGTCAGCCCTACTGCATCTCCTCCCTAACCCCCCTCCACCCCTCCCCAACCCCCACTCTTCTCTCCTCTTTCTAATTCACCAAGTTCTACCAGCATGCCTAGCAGTGCTGACCTTCTCTCTCTCCTCTCTCTTCTCTCTCTCTCTCTCTCTCTCTCTCTCTCTCTTCTCTCTCTCTCTCTCTCTCTCTCTCTCTTCTCTTCTCTGTCTCCTGTCTGTCTGTCTGTCTCTCTCTCTCTCTCTGTCTCTGTCTGTCTGTCTGTCTCTCTCTCTCTCTCTGTCTCTGTCTTCTCTGTCTGTCTGTCTGTCTGTCTCTCTCTCTTTCTCTGTCTCTGTCTGTCTGTCTGTCTGACTCTCTCTCTCTCTCTCTCTCTCTCTTTCTTGAGTGCTGACAAGTTATGAGTGCTTCCCCTCTCTCTGTCTCTCTCTGTCTCTCTCTCTGTCTCTCTCTGTCTGTCTGTCTGTCTGTCTGTCTGTCTCTCTCTCTCTCTCTCCTCTCTCTCTCTCTCTCTCTCTTTCTTGAGTGCTGACAAGTTATGAGTGCTTCCCCCCCCCTCTCTCTCTCTCCCTCTCTCCTCTTCTCTCACTCTCCCTCCCCCCCCCCCCCCCCTTCTCTCTCATGTTTGTATTCTCTCTGACACTTTTTTTTTTTAAATGTTGTTCAACAATATTACTCGAAGAAACATTAGGTGTATTTGTCATATCATCATTCCATCAAGCTCCATAAAGTTTATATGTGATCATAATTATTTTGTCTATGATGATGGTGGTGATGATGGGGATGATGATAGAGGTGATGTCAATGATGATGATAGTGGTGATGTTTATTGTGATTATTATGATTCACTTTGCTTATATTTTTGTCTGTTTACGCTCTTTCTTTCTTTCTTTCTTTTCGAGGGCTGGATGTAAAAAAAAAAAGTCTTGTACTTATTCTATTACCCTCAGAAAATAAAATTTCGTTATCGTTATCGTTATCGTTATCTTTTATCCTCCTCCTCTCTCTCTCTCTTTTTCCCCCCTTCTCCTTTTCCTCTTTCTCCTCTCTCTCTCTCTCTCAGTGCTGAAAAATTATAAAATGTTTTCCTTCTCTCCTCTCTCTCTCTCTCCTCTCCATCTTCTCTCTCTCTCTCTCCTCTCTCTCTCTCCTCTCTCTCCCTCTCTCTCTCTTAGTGCTGACAATTATAGTGCTTCCTCTCCTCTCTCTCTCTCTCTCTCTCTCTCTCTCTCTTCCTCTCTCTCCCTCTCTCTTCTCCTCTCTCTCTCTCTCTCCTCTTCTCTCTTGAGTGCTGACAAGTTATGGTGCTTCCTTCTCTCTTTCTCTCTCTCCCCTTTTCTCTTCTCTTCTCTCCTCTCTCTCCTCTCTCCCCCTCTCTCCCCTCTCTCTCTCTCTCTCTCTCCTCTCCTCCCCTCTCTCTCTCTTCTCTCTTTGAGTGTGACAAGTTAGGTGCTTTCCTCCTCTCTCTCTCCCTTGAGGCTGGCAAGTTATGTAGAGTGTTTTCCCTTTTTTCTTTTCTCTCTTTCTTTAATACTAGCAACACACTCCAATTAACATTGAAAAGAAAAATGTTTTTTAAATTTCTGAAAAGAAGGGGTCAAGTAAATACTACATGAACCCAACAACTTGTTGTTGTATGTTTATCTATCTATCTATCATCTCTATTATCTATCTATCTATCTTTTATCTATCTACTATCAAAACCTATCTATCTATTTATCTATCTATTATTTCCTATCTATATATCTACATCTATCTATCTATCCTCCAAATCAATTATCTACCCTTTTCATCCATCTATCCCTATCATCAAACTATCAAATTTTCATCCATCCACCCATCCTCCATCCATCCATCCACCATCTTCCATCTTTCATCTATCCACCCATCTATCATCCATCATCTAGTCCTTTCGGATGAGACTATAAAACCGAGGCTCGTTTCGAACGCATGCAGAACATCTTGCGCACACGTTAAATCCTGTTCCGCTTTTCGGAAGAGTAGGCCATTGTGTGCCGGTGGAAACAGATGACAAAATTGACAAACTGCGTACACACGGGGACTGGATGTAAAAAAGCACATGAGTGCTTATTCCATTATCCTCGATATAAAAGAATAAATATGAATATCTCTCTCTCTCTATCTCTCTATCCATCTATCCATCTATCTATCTATTCATCAATCTATCAATCTATCTATCTATCCATCCATCTATCTATCCATCCATCTATCTATCCATCCATCTTTCTATCTCTATCTACCTCTCTATCTATATATCTCTCTATCTATCTATCCATCTATTTATCTATCTATCTATCTATCTATCAACATCCTATCTATCCATCCATCTATCCATCTAATTAGCTATCTATCTATCTATCTATCTATCTATCTATCTATCTATATATCTATCTATCCATCTATCTATCTATCTATCCATCCATCTATCTATCTATCTATCTATCTATCTATCTATCTATCAATCCATCCATCTATCTATCCATCCATCCATCTATCTATCTGTCCATCTACCCATCTCTCTCTATCTATCTATCTATCCATCCATCCATCTATCCATCTATCTATCTATCCATCTCTCTCTCTATCTCTCTATCTCTATCTATACGTCTATCTATCCATCCATCTATCTATCTATCCATCCATCCGTCTATCTATCTATACATCTATCCATCTCTCTCTCTATCTATCTATCCATCCATCTATCTATCCATCCATCTACCTATCCATCCATCTATCTATCCATCTATCCATATCTATCTATCTATCCATCTATCTATCCATCCATCTATCCATCCATCTATCCATCCATCCATCCATCCATCTATCTATCCATCTATCCATCTATCCATCTATCTATCTATGTTGCTGTTTCTATCAGTTGGACAGGTGAGAAGAGTACTATACTCAATGAGCCATCTCCCTCAGCACAGCACCACACCTCTACCTCTACCTCCACTAACTGTCCTGTCACTGTCACTGTTTTGTCACTGTCCTGTCACTGTCCTGTCACTGTCCTGTCACTGTCACTGTCCTGTCACTGTCACTGTCCTGTCACTGTCCTGTCACTGTCTTGTTACTGTCTTGTTACTGTCACTGTCACTGTCACTGTCACTGTCCTGTCACTGTCCTGTCACTGTCTTGTTACTGTCACTGTCACTGTCCTGTCACTGTCCTGTCACTGTCCTGCCACTGTCACTGTCCTGTCACTGTCACTGTCTTGTCACTGTCCTGCCACTGTCCTGTCACGGTCACTGTCCTTTCACTGTCACTGTCACTGTCTTGTCACTGTCCTGCCACTGTCCTGTCACTGTCACTGTCTTGTCACTGTCACTGTCACTGTCCTGTCACTGTCACTGTCTTGTCACTGTCCTGCCACTGTCCTGTCACGGTCACTGTCCTTTCACTGTCACTGTCACTGTCCTGTCACTGTCACTGTCTTGTCACTGTCCTGCCACTGTCCTGTCACGGTCACTGTCCTTTCACTGTCACTGTCACTGTCCTTTCACTGTCACTGTCTTGTCACTGTCCTGCCACTGTCCTGTCACGGTCACTGTCCTTTCACTGTCACTGTCACTGTCCTGTCACTGTCACTGTCTTGTCACTGTCCTGTCACTGTCCTGTCACTGTCCTGTCACGGTCACTGTCCTGTCACTGTCCTGCCACTGTCCTGTCACTGTCACTGTCTTGTCACTGTCCTGTCACGGTCACTGTCACTGTTCTGTCACTGTCACGGTCACTGTCCTATCACTGTCACTGTCCTGTCACTGTCCTGTCACTGTCTTGTCACTGTCACTGTCACTGTCACTGTCCTGGCACTGTCTCTGTCCTGTCACTGTCCTGTCACTGTCTTGTCACTGTCACTGTCACTGTCTTGTCACTGTCACTGTCACGTACGCTGTACTGTCTGTCACTGTTGTCTTTTTAGGGTGCGAGTTGTTGGTTCGGTGGGGGGCCTGCTGTGATGCCTGACAGTGGATGGCGGGGTGGATGTGGACACTACAGGGGTCTGCATCAATTCTAGTTAGGTTTGGGGGAAGGGGGGTGGGGGGGGGGGGGGGGGGCGTCAAGCGAAGAGTGGAGATGAGGGAGAAGGGAGGGGTGTTGTCACAGTGGTTAGTGGCTGTGATGGATGAGGTGGGTGGCGTGTGGAGTCCTCTGACAGTCACCACAGGGGAGAGATGAGAGAGAGAGAGAGAGAGGAGAGAGAGGAGAGAGAGAAGGAGCGAGGAGAGAGAGAGAGAGAGCGAGCTTTATGTATCATAAATACTGCGTGGCCATCGCCGTCGGCTGGCCAG
>CM054140.1:2653648-2658648 GCA_028751875.1 Rapana venosa
TGCATGCATCACCCCCATGCATTGACCACAGTGACAACAACAGTGCATGCATCACCCCCATGCATTGACCACAGTGACAACACCAGTGCCGTGTGATGCTCTTCCTACTGAACAGGTCATGAATGAAGTTGTGTTTTATATCTGGGGTTCAACAAGATGACGTGTCTGGTCTTTCTTTGTGGCTAATGACCAGGTGTAGGTAGACTGTGATTCTTTGTTCATGGATGCTGCTTTTCCTATAAGTAATCTTGCTTCCCTGGTAGCTGAGAAAGCCTTTTCAAACATCACTGGGGAAGAGTGACTGGGTTACAGCTCTAGTTGCAACAGACAGCTTTGTCAACATGTAAAGTAAGCATTTGCAACAGACAGCTTTGTCAACATGTAAAGTAAGCATTTGCAACAGACAGCTTTGTCAACATGTAAAGTAAGCATTTGCAACACACAGCTTTGTCAATATGTAAAGTAAGCATTTGAAACAAACAGCTTTGTCAATATGTAAAGTAAGCATTTGAAACAAAAAGCTTTGTCAACATGTAAAGTAAGCATTTGCAACACACAGCTTTGTCAATATGTAAAGTAAACATTTGCAACACACAGCTTTGTCAATATGTAAAGTAAACATTTGCAACACACAGCTTTGTCAATATGTAAAGTAAACATTTGCAACACACAGCTTTGTCAATATGTAAAGTAAACATTTGCAACAAACAGCTTTGTCAATATGTAAAGTAAACATTTGCAAGAAACAGCTTTGTCAATATGTAAAGTAAACATATGCAACAAACAGCTTTGTCAATATGTAAAGTAAACATTTGCAACAAACAGCTTTGTCAATATGTAAAGTAACGATTTGCAACAAACAGCTCTTTCTACATGTGAAAGTGAACATGTACAAGAGCAAGATCATTTTCTTGAGAAAGAAAGGGTGTGTGATGTCAAGAGAATTCTGGCTGTACAATGAAATCGTCCTCGGCTGTACAATGAAATTAATCGTCCTCGGCTGTACAATGAAATTAATCGTCCTTGGCTGTACAATGAAATTAATCTTCCTCGGCTGTACAATGAAATTAATCGTCCTCGGCTGTACAATGAAATCGTCCTCGGCTGTACAATGAAATTAATCGTCCTCGGCTGTACAATGAAATCGTCCTCGGCTGTACAATGAAATTAATCGTCCTCGGCTGTACAATGAAATGTCGTTGGATCAAAGTGCCTTAATATTTAGTTGTATGCCGTTTTACTTTACTACAGAGGTTGATTGCCGAAGTTTCGGCAAAAATTAAAAGTTAAATATTTTTATTTCCAGAAGTTTTCTTAAACAAGTAAAAATCACGTTAAGTCAGTAGATAAAGTCACATTTTAAGATTCAAACACAAGAAGTATAGTGTAAAACTGCCATGCTCGTGAACATAAATTATATCAAGTGTGAGGAGAACGAAGTGGAGCATTTTTGTAATGTTTATTCATGCAGGGAGCAACGTATGGAAGGCACAGGTATAGCATAATTATATTGTTGTAGAGTTTTGTGGTCCACTCTCTGTGTGAACTGTTGAGTGTGTGTGTGTGTGTGTGTGTGTGTGTGTGTGTGTGTGTGTGTGTGTGTGTGTGTGTGTGTGTGTGTGTGTGTGTGAGTGTGTGTGTGTGTGTGTGTGTCCTGAAGAAGTGCATTGTCCTTGATTTCCTGTGAAGCCAAAGACAGAGGGAGCTCTGTGTGCGTGTGGAGACATCAGGCTTCAGAGCCTGCAGGAGGACAGTGAGGGCACTGAGGAAGGAAGGGGTCACTGGATGTCCGGCACCCTTTGTCATTTCCTCTCAGTCCAGCCCCAGCAGACCACATGCTGTCCTATCAGACATTCCTGATGCCTGCCTGCCTACCTGCCTCCCTGCCTGCCTGCCTGCCTGCCTGCTGCCTGCTGGATCCTTCCTGAACAGAGCAGAATGCGGCAGTTGTGGGCAGACACTCACACCACCGACCAGTCACCAGCACACCTCCTTCTTCCTCTTTCGCAGTCCTTCTCAGCTTCTCTCACTAAGTCGTTGCTGTCGTCGTCTTCGTCGTCATTGATGTTGTTCTTCATACAGTTGTTTGTACAGCTGTTGATGCTGCTGTTCGTTGTTGCTGTTGTTGTTTTTTAATACGGTTTTTTGTTTCTTCTTGTTCTTGTCTTCTTCTTCTTCTTCTTCTTCTTCTTCTTCTTCTTCTTCTTCTTCTTCTTCTTCTTCTCCTCCTCCTCCTCCTCCTCCTCCTCCTTTTCCTACCTCTACTACGTCTTCTGGAATCTGAATTTCTTTTTTTTTCTTTTTGTCGTACAACCTGTCTCTCTTTCTTGTCGTGCTTTCTTTCTTTTTTTGTTTTAGTGTGGATTTTCTCTGGTGGTGGTGTGTGGTTTTTTTTTGGGGGGCCCATTTTCCCTGAGGTGGGGACAATGTGAAAGCTGTGAAGGAGAAGAGGAGAAGGTGGTGCAGGGCGGCTGAAGGAAGAGTGGATTGAGATCGATGGATTCCCCGATAGTTCTGCCGCATCATTAGACCCTTCACGTCAGGGGGCTTCTTGTCCTCCCTCCCCTCCTCCTCCTCCTCCTCGCTTGCTAACAAGTCCCCTGACACAGCAACCCTCCTCCTCCACCTCTTCCTCCCTTTTGCCCTCTCTCTCTCTCTGTCTCTCTCTCTCTCTGTCTCTCTCTCTCTCTCTCTCTCTCTCTGTCTCTGTCTCTCTCTCTCTCTCTGTCTCTCTGTCTCTCTCTCTCTCTCTCTCTCTCTCTCTCTCTCTCTCTCTCTCTCTCTCTCTCTCTCTCTCTCTCTCTCTCTCTCTCTCTGTGACGGCCATGACATGAGGGCGGAGATAACGGCAGCTCTCGGATTACCACGTGCTGCACGAGACGTCACGCTTGGAACGGCAGAGATATGATTTTAAATGGCGGCGGTTAGAGCTGATGCTTTTCAGAGTGCAGGCACTTTTCTTCTGAGGCTAAAGTGCTTGTTACCTGTACAGTGTGTGTGTGGTCAGTTTTGTAGTGAATGTCCAGTATTTGTTACACTATAGTGTTGTTAGTTTTGTAGTGAATGTCCAGTATTTGTTACACTATAGTGTTGTTAGTTTTGTAGTGAATGTCCAGTATTTGTTACACTATAGTACAGTGAGTTCTGTAGTGAATGTCCAGTATTTGTTACATTATAATGTTGTCAGTTTTGTTATGTATGTCCAGTATTTGTTACACTATAGTGTTGTCAGTTCTGTTGTGATTATCCAGTATTTGTTACACTATATTGTATGTAGATAGTTCTGTTGTGATAGAATACAATTGGTTTTTCTCCTGGGTTTTAAGCATTCCTTACCTCTACATTAACTTTATTTGAGAACTGGCTTTGGAATGTCAGCGGTGACATCAGTTTCCGTCTACATTATGTTAGGTTCGTGCCAATAATAAAAAAAATAATGAGAAATTAATAGATGAATACATAGATAAATGAGCAAATAGATATAATATAACGTACCAAATATAACTTTAAAAAAAAATCTCTTTAGAGCAGTATATGTTTTGACTGAGCCAGCCTTAAGCACTTGTTTTCTTAGCTGGGGAGAAAGAAAGGAAGGAAGAAAGAAAGAAAGAAAGAAAGATAGTAACTATATTCTAGACCAGAAGCAGACAAAGAGAAGAGAAGGATGAGGACCGGCTCACTGTAAACAAAGGCACTGCTAACACACCTCCTCAGACACACTGACTCCTTCACCTGCTGAGTCTCCCGCTAACGGCTTTCTCCGCCCCCACTCCCCACCCCACCCCACCCCACCCCCTACCTTCTTGTGCTTAGCACAACCATGTATTGTGGCCCATACAGAGAAGTGTTACATGTGCAGTTAATCACATTTTGACAAACAGACCATTTCTTTCAACCAACTATTAAAGTAAATAGTATTAACCCCCACCCCCCAAAAAAACGACAACAAAACAACAACAACCCAACAACAACAACACAAACAACAACACAACAACAACAACAACCAAAATCTTGATAATTGAAATTTGCTCTTTCAGGTCACAGCTTATTCTCCGAAAACTCTAACCTCCCTCCCATCCCCCCCCCCCCCTCCTCTAACCCCCCCCCCCCTCCCCCCTCATTCCAAAGGCAAAGGCACACAAAGCCATCTTGAAGCACTAAGCCATTAGCAGGTACTATTAGCGTTTCTCTGGCAGCCAATCTGGAGGTGGCAGAAGACAGGTGATGAAGAGACAGCCTGCCTGCAGGGTGCTGCCAGACGTCTGCTCCACTGTTGCTTCAAACTGACTGCCACCTTCCCAGGTGCCACAACTGCCGCACACTGTTTGGGAACGTGGGCCCGGGGAGGTCAGAGGGGCGGAAAGAGCGGGATGGTGGGGGTGACAGGGTGGGTTGCTGTTGACTGTCCAAACTTTGCTTCTCTCCCCTGAACAGCTGACTAACACCTCCGCTCGCTTCATTAACAAGCGAGCTATTGCAGCATAGAGGATGCCGGAATAGAGAGATAACAAGAACGATAGCGAAATGTTATTGCCGCTAAGCTAATAAGCTCATACAGCAACGAAGCGTCGCAGCACGATGCAATTACATGCCATGGAAACCTCGGCATTGGTCTTCATAATGTACAGCCAATCACGACACTCTTTACTGTCCGGATTTGTGATGACATTCCCAGCCTTTCTTGTGTCAAGTCTCTGTCTCACACACTGTCAGCCAAGGTCAAACTGCAGGAGATCAGAAGAGTGGCTAAATCCCGTGAGGCTGTGCTAAGGTTTCCCTGTGCAGTGTGTCCTGGATTAGCTTCCCTTTCTGCAAACTGGCGAACTTGGGAGAGAGAGAGAGAGAGAGAGAGAGAGAGAGAGGCAGGCAGGCAGACAGACAGAGAACAAAATATCATTGCCACAAAGTTTTACATCCCATTTGGCACACACTATACAGAACAAGGTCGACCTGACAGGATTTGTTTGACGGGGACCCCATGACACACAGCCTGTGCTCCG
>CM054140.1:2668648-2673648 GCA_028751875.1 Rapana venosa
TAGACATGAAGGAGGCAGGAGTTAGGTTGCGGGCCTTGTGTTTTCAGCTGGGGAAAGGTGCTGGTCCTCAGCTAACGTCAGCTGACTGAGCAACACCCCCCCCCCCACCCACACACACACACACACACTACACACAACACACCATACAACACACACACAAAATACCACCAAACACAACACACACACACAACACACCGAACCACAACACACAGCCACACACACACAACACCGACACACACACACACACGACCACACACACACTGCACACACCGAACACACACACACATAACCACCAACACACATACACACACACACACAACACACCGACACACACACAGACACCACACAACACAACACCGACACACACACACACACGACACACACACACACCGACACACACACACCGACACTCACACACTGACACACACACACCCGACACCACACACTGACAACACACACACACCGACACTCACACACACCAACACACACACACCGACACTCACACACACCCACACACACACACAGCGACAACTCACCACACACTCACACACACACCACACACACACCGACACAAAACAACAACTCACACAACTCACACACACACACACCACACACACACAACCGACACACACACACACCACACACACACCGACAACACACACCGACACACACACACACACACACACCACACACACACACGACACTCACACACCGACACACACACACGACACACACCACACACACACACACACACACACACACACACACACACACACACACCACACAACACAAACACACACACACCACACACAACACACACACACACACACACACACACACCACACACACACACACACACACACAACACACACACACACACACCACACACACACACACACACACACACACACGACACACACCACACACACACACAACCACACACCCACACACACACCGACACACACACACACGACACACACACACACACCACACACACACTACCACACACCCACACACACACACACACACAACACCGACACACACACACACACACAAACACACACACACACACACACACACACCACACACACACACACACACACACACACACACACACACACACACACACACACACACACACACTACAGACGGGGGAGTTGGGGTGAGGGGGGGCAGGGGGGGGGGGGAGACATGTTGTTCCAGCTCCTGCCGCAGCAGCCCACAGCTGGCCACTAAGGGCGATGTCACACGAGAGCTGGCAAAACAGGCCTTGGGGCTGAAATCAGATCTGAAAACACCGCTGGATGTCTGTTGCTACTTTTGTGCTCCCCTGTTTTCTGGCTGGTTTCTGTCGTGTCTTATTCTGGAACATTTGGTTTGAATCTTGGGGAATGGAGGAGATTATTCCGGCGTTCATGTAACAGGACGAAGCGTGTTGTTGTGGTTGTGTGTGTTTGGTTTTACTTGTATTGTGATGTTTGTTTTGTGTCCTGGTTTGGTTGTACTGGACTCTCTGTTCGCTTGGGTGGTTTGTTTTTCGGTGTCGGTTTCTGTATTAAGATATTGTGTTCCTTTTATAGGGGGAGGGAGGGTTATTGTTTGTTTGGTTTCTCTCTTTGGAGAGACAGACAGACAGACAGAAGCTGTAATAACTTTAAGAAAAAAGGGGCTCCATAACCCTCTATGTCCTTCGGATGAGACAATAAACCGAGGTCCCGCGTGTAAACGCACGCAGAACATCTTGCGCACACGTTAAAACCCGTTCCGCTTTTTGGAACAGTAGGCTGGTGTGTGCCGGTGGGAACGGATGACAAAATTGACAAAAGAGCATGCACACGGGGACTGGATTTTTTTTTTTAAAAGCAATGAGTGCTTATCCATTATCCCCGAAATAAAAGAAAGAAAAGAAAAAGAAAACTGCTCAGGAATGTCCAGTTATTGGATACAGCAGAGCGACAAGAAAAGGGAACCACGCTGTCCATGCCTGCCTGTCTGTCTGTCTGCCTGTCTGTCTGCCTGTCTGCCTGTCTGCCTGTCTGTCTGCCTGCCTGTCTGTCTGTCTGTCTGTCTGTCTGTCTGCCTGTCTGTCTGTCTGTCTGTCTGTCTGTCTGTCTGTCTGCCTGTCTGTCTGTCTGTCTGCCTGTCTGTCTGTCTGTCTGCCTGTCTGTCTGCCTGTCTGCCTGTCTGCCTGTCTGTCTCTCTGTCTGCCTGTCTCTCTGTCTCTCTGTCTGCCTGTCTGTCTGTCTGTCTACCTGTTTGTCTACCTGTTTGTCTGCCTGTCTGCCTGTTTGTCTGCCTGTCTGCCTGTCTGCCTGTCTGTCTGTCTGTCTGTCTGCCTGTCTGCCTGCCTGTCTGTCTGTCTGTCTGTCTGTCCTGCACTAGCTGTGTGCCTTCACGTGACAGTGACATGAAGGGCTGAAACACGTGCAGGACCTTCTGCTGTCCTCCTCTCTCTGCACTGTCCTGACAGCACTGCAGTCTGCCTGCCAGCGCTGCAGCACACTGCTGGCATCTGCACTGTACTGCTGTCATCTGCACTGTACAGCTGTCATCTGCACTGTACTGCTGTCATCTGCACTGTACTGCTGTCATCTGCACCTTACTGCTGTCATCTGCACTGTACTACTGCACTGTACTGCTGTCATCTGCACTGTACTGCTGTCATCTGCACTGTACTGCTGTCATCTGCACCGTACTGCTGTCATCTGCACCGTACTGCTGTCATCTGCACTGTACTGCTGGCATCTGCACTGTACTGCTGGCATCTGCACTGTACTGCTGGCATCTGCACCTTACTGCTGTCATCTGCACTGTACTGCTGCCATCTGCATTGTACTGCTGCCATCAGCATTGTACTGCTGCCATCTGCACTGTACTGCTGTCATCTGCACTGTACTACTGCACTGTACTGCTGTCATCTGCACTGTACTGCTGTCATCTGCACCGTACTGCTGTCATCTGCACTGTACTGCTGTCATCTGCACTGTACTGCTGTCATCTGCACTGTACTGCTGTCATCTGCACTGCTGTCATCTGCACTGTACTGCTGTCATCTGCACTGTACTGCAATCATCTGCACTGTACTGCTGTCATCTGCACTGTACTGCTGTCATCTGCACTTCTGTCGTTTGGGTTATCTTTCTTTGGCAAGCCTGGGTGTTTTCATGTAGATAGAATGCTTTGTCCAAAGTCCTCCAAACAATGTACTGTTAACATGATGATGATGAGGAGGAGGAGGAGGATATATGATGATGATGATGATGAGGAGGAGGAGGAGGATGATGATGATGATGAGGATGATGATGATGATGATGATGATGATGATTCTAATTAGTCTTTACTGATTTCAAATCAAGTGGCTCGATGTGACTGCATACATAGCTGCAACTGAAGCCTCAAGCCACAAGAACCATTTGTACCGGTTGATTTTGCTTCTGACATTCTATGGACAAATAGCTTGCTGTTTGTCTCTGGAGAACACAATTAGCCTGACTTCTGTTTCTTTGCCTATTTTGCTTGCTTTCTTTTTCCCCCTTGTTTTCTCCTTCTCGGAGTATACTGCCGGTGTAAATCTGAATTTTCTATATTTGGTTTGGTGTGTTTCTTGGTAACCATGGCGCTTGTATTGAACACGTTGAGAGCACAAGTGACGTGACGGGTCAAAGTTCATTGCTGCTGTTGGGACGTGGGGAGAAGACAGACTGTTGGACCTGAGCAGAATGTACAGGACTGTCTGTCTGTCTGTCTGTCTGTCTGTCTGTCGTCTCTTGGACCTGAGCAGAAAGCACAGGACTGTCTGTCTGTCTGTCTGTCTGTCTGTCTGACTGTCTGTCTGTTTGCGGTGATGAGGGGCGCCAAGTGTGCAGTGCACCCCCCCCCCCCCTCCCTCTCTGCTCACAACCTGCACCTGTTCATGTTCAGCCATGCACTGTCAGAAAGCTGCACAACAGCAGTCCTTCACTTCACTGCCGAGTACAGTCCCCACACTGCCTGCCTGCCTGCCTGCCTGCCTGCCTGCCTGCCTGCCTGCCTGCCTGCCTCATTACATGTTCATCATTTACTTTACTGCTGAGTACAGTCCCCACACTGCCTGCCTGCCTCAAGACATTTTCATCCTTTACTTTACTGCCGAGTACAGTCGCCACACTGCCTGCCTGCCTGCCTGCCTGCCTGCCTGCCTGCCTCAATACATTTTCATCATTTACTTCACTGCTGAGTACAGTCGCCACACTGCCTGCCTGCCTGCCTGCCTGCCTGCCTGCCTGCCTGCCTGCCTGCCTGTCTGCCTGCCTGCCTCATTACATGTTCATCATTTACTTCACTGCTGAGTACAGTCTCCACACTGCCTCAATACATTTTCATCATATACTTTACTGCTGAATACAGTCACCACACTGCCTCAATACATTTTCATCATTTACTTTATGCTGAATACGGTCACCACACTGCCTCAATACATTTTCATCATTTACTTTACTGCTGAATACAGTCACCACACTGCCTCAATACATTTTCATCATTTACTTTATGCTGAATACAGTCACCACACTGCCTCAATACATTTTCATCATTTACTTTATGCTGAATACAGTCACCACACTGCCTCAATACATTTTCATCATTTACTTTACTGCTGAATACAGTCACCACACTGCCTCAATACATTTTCATCATTTACTTTATGCTGAATACAGTCACCACACTGCCTCAATACATTTTCATCATTTACTTTATGCTGAATACAGTCACCACACTGCCTCAATACATTTTCATCATTTACTTTATGCTGAATACAGTCACCACACTGCCTCAATACATTTTCATCATTTACTTTACTGCTGAATACAGTCACCACACTGCCTCAATACATTTTCATCATTTACTTTACTGCTGAATACAGTCACCACACTGCCTCAATACATTTCCATCATTTACTTTATGCTGAATACAGTCACCACACTGCCTCAATACATTTTCATCATATACTTTACTGCTGAGTA
>CM054140.1:2681148-2683648 GCA_028751875.1 Rapana venosa
CAGCACAGCACAGCACAGGCAGGCCCTGCAGAGCACAGCACAGCACACAGCACAGCACAGCACAGCACAGCACAGCACAGACAGGCAGGCCTGCAGAGCACAGCACAGCACAGTACAGCACAGCACAGCACAGCACAGACAGGCAGGCCTGCAGAGCACAGCACAGCACAGACAGGCAGGCCTGCAGAGCACAGCACAGCACAGCACAGGCAGGCCTGCAGAGCACAGCACAGCACAGCACAGCACAGCACAGACAGGCAGGCCTGCAGAGCACAGCACAGCACAGCACAGCACAGCACAGGCAGGCCTGCAGAGCACAGCACAGCACAGCACAGGCAGGCCTGCAGAGCACAGCACAGCACAGCACAGCACAGACAGGCAGGCCTGCAGAGCACAGCACAGCACAGCACAGCACAGGCAGGCCTGCAGAGCACAGCACAGCACAGCACAGGCAGGCCTGCAGAGCAAGATCTTACTACAGGTGTACACAGTGACACAGGACTCCAGGACCAGCACCTTTTACAGGGCCCCAATGCACTGTTAGGGACCACAATACACTGTCAGGGGCCCCAAACGCACATGTTAGGGGCCTCATACACTGTCAGGGCCCCCCAAGCACTGTAGGGCGCACCCACATCACGTCAGGGGGCCTCAATGCATGTTAGGGCCTCAACACAGCACGCTGCACGGGGACGCCTCAATACCACTGTAGGGCCCAATACCAGTTAGAGGGCCTCAATACACTGTTAGGGGCCTCAATGCATGTTAGGGGCCTCAATGCATGTAGGGGGCCTCAATGCACTGTTAGGGGCCTCAATGCACGTCATGGGGCCTCAATGCACTGTTAGGGGGCCTCAATGCACTGTCAGGGGGCCTCAATGCATTCGTAGGGGCCTCAATGACTGTCAGGGGCCTCAATGCACTGTTAGGGGCCTCAATGCACTGTCAGGGGCCTCAATGCACTGTCAGCCTGAGGCCTCAATGCACGTTAGGGGCCTCAATGCACTGTTAGGGGCCTCAATGCAGTGTTTCGAATCCTGTTTACTGTCCTAAGCACACCTTGCCCTCCTGCCTCTCCTTCCCACTCCATTTGTAAGGCTGTTTTCTGTCAACCAGTAAACATGGGAGGTTCTTCAACAGTAGACGTCAACAGTAAACATGGGAGTTTCTCCCACAGTAACATGGAGCTTTCTGCCAGTAAACATGGGAGTTTTTGCACAGTCTGGAGTTTTCTGCAAGTAACATGGAGTTTCTGTCAACAGTAAACATGGGAACATTGGGAGTTTTCTGTCAACAGTAAACATGAGAGTGTTCTGTCAACAGTAAACATGGGAGTTTTCTGTCAGCAGTAAACATGGGAGTTTTCTGCCAACAGTAAACATGGGAGTTTTCTTCCAGCTGTAAACATGAGAGTTTTCTGTCAACAGTAAACATGGGAGTTTTCTGTCAGCAGTAAACATGGGAGTTTTCTGTCAGCAGTAAACATGGAAGTTTTCTGTCAGCAGTAAACATGGGAGTTTTCTGGCAACAGTGAGCATGGAGTTTTCTGTCAACAGTAAACATGGGAGTTTTCTGTCAACAGTAAACATGGGAGTTTTCTGTCGACTGTAAACATGGGAGTTTTCTGTCAACAGTAAACATGGGAGTTTTCTGTCAACAGTAAACATGGGAGTTTTCTGTCAACAGTAAACATGGGAGTGTTCTGTCAACAGTAAACATGGGAGTGTTCTGTCAGCAGTAAACATGGGAGTTTTCTGTCAACAGTAAACATAGTATTTTTCTGCCAACAGTAAACATGGGAGTTTTCTGTCAACGGTAAACATGGGAGTTTTCTGTCAACAGTAAACATGGGAAACATGGGAGTTTTCTGTCAACAGTAAACATGGGAGTGTTCTGTCAGCAGTAAACATGGGAGTGTTCTGCCAACAGTAAACATGGGAGTTTTCTTCCAGCTGTAAACATAGGAGTTTTCTGTCAGCAGTAAACATGGGAGTTTTCTGTCAACAGTAAACATGGGAGTTTTCTGTCAACAGTAAACATGGGAGTTTTCTTCCAGCAGTAAACATGGGAGTTTTCTGTCAACAGTAAACATGGAAGTTTTCTGTCAACAGTAATAATTGGAGTTTTCTGCCAACAGTAAACATGGGAGTTTTCTGTCAACAGTAAACATGGGAGTTTTCTGTCAACAGTAAACATGGGAGTTTTCTGTCGACTGTAAACATGGGAGTTTTCTGTCGACTGTAAACATGGGAGTTTTCTGTCAACAGTAAACATGGGAGTTTTCTGTCGACTGTAAACATGGGAGTTTTCTGTCAACAGTGAACATGGGAGTTTTCTGTCAACAGTAAACATGGGAGTTTTCTGTCAGCAGTAAACATGGGAGTTTTCTGTCAACAGTAAACATGGGAGTTTTCTTCCAGCAGTAAACATGGGAGTTTTCTGTCAGCAGTAAACATGGGAGTTTTCTGTCAGCAGTAAACATGGGACATTTTTGTCAACA
>CM054140.1:2688648-2696148 GCA_028751875.1 Rapana venosa
TATTGTGCCAAGAGGTCTGGCATGACAGACGTGTGGTGTCCATTGCTTGTCACTGTCGCTCAGTCATTGAACTCTGCTGCAGTTTTCAAAAACGAAAGAAAAGAGTTCTCAACACAAAAAAGCTGCTATTTTGTGCTTATGCAGATGCATGCATGGATGTTCATATTAATGCAGACATACCAGAGGGAGCGCCAAGTGTCCTTACTAGGATCTGACCATGTATGAGATAGACTTGTAGATGTTTTGTGTACGTCTGTCAGTGTTTTGTTGTTTGTTCCCAACTGTCTGTAATACATTTTAACAGCAAGAAAAACTGTCCAAACACTCATATCCATAAGATTTTAGCAGCAATGCCTTCAAATAGTGATGATTTTTAAAAATCTGCAGAGATGACGTGGTGAATGTGGCAAGGGCCTCACTCACCTGGTACCACATCTGTTGTGACAATGACGACAAAGACTGGGCATAGCAGTGTTGCCTCAGAGAAAGCAATGCAGGCCATACTAAGGAGTTGTCTCCCTGCTGACCTTTCCTTCCGGTCTTCCTGACCAGGTCTGGTTCTTCCTTCCCTCCCTCTACACACCTGCTGCTCTTCCTGTCCAAGGAAGACTTCAAACAGCCCCCCCCCCCTCCCCCTCTCAATCATCCCACACCACTGCTTGTTTACCTTTCCACTAACTCCTACCACAAACACCCCCCCCCCCCCTTCCCTTTCTAACCCAAACAGGGCCCCTTCCCATCATCAAAAAAAGCAGAGCTAGGGGAGGAGGGCCTGAAGACCTGGCAGTACAGCTGGATCCAATCCTCCTGAACAAGTCTCCTGTGGAGGACAGCTTACCAGTCTGGGTGGAACAACACTCAAGCTTCCCTCAAGAGGGCTTGAGTGCTAAGAGCTGGACCCTGGACAAAAGAGCGGAGGGCGCTGTGTGAGGACAGCTAAGGCCGTAACAAGGTGGACCACAGGACTGGGACTGTGTGTACACTTCCCAACAAGGGCTGGCGTCAACACAGGGGATTAGCCTTGGCACCTGCAGAGAGAGAGAGAGAGAGAGAGAGAGAGAGAGAGAGAGAGAGAGAGAGAGAGAGAGAGAGAGAGAGAGAGAGAGAGAGAAGAGAGAGAGAGAGAGAGAGAGAGAGAGAGAGAGAGAGAGAGAGAGAGAGAGAGAGAGAGAGAGAGAGAGAAGGAGAAGAGAGAGAGAGAGAGAAGGAGAGAGAGGAGAGAAGAGAAGGAGAGAGAAGAGAGAGAGGAGAGAGAGAAGGAGAGAGAGAGAGAGAGAAGAGAGAGAGAAGAGAGAGAAGAGGAGAGAGAGAGAGAGAGAGAGAGAGGAAGAGAAGAGAGAGAGAGAGAGAGAGAGAGAGAGAGCGAGCTGCTAGGCCTAACTAACAGTTTTCCTTCACACTTGGGAGAATGGAGTGGCCTGGTGCTGTTTTGTCCTCAGCTCAACCTGTCTGGTCCTGTTCTGACCATTCTCTGTCTGTCTGTCTGTCTGTCTCTCTCTCTCTCTCTCTCTCTCTGTCTCTCTCTCTCTCCATGGTGGACGTGTCAGGAGCAGAGGGACTGCTGTACTGACTGGCCGCCACCTTCCTGTCCTTTGGGGCTGAAGTGCCATTGAGTTCCGTCCCCCTAGCTCCTTGTTCATAACCAGCCATTCATGCATTCTTGCTGGCTACAGTTAAGATCGCTGTTATTTAACTTTGCTATTTGTTGAAGTAGGGTCTGTGTGTGTGTGTGTGTGTGTGTGTGTGTGTGTGTGTGTGTGTGTTGCGTGCGTGCGTGCGTGCGTGGTGTGGTGTGGGGTGTGTGTGTGTGTTGTGTGTGTGTGCGTGCGCGCTATTCGCTTTTCTGTGTGTTTTCATACAAGAAAGGTGAAATAAAGAAAAAGGACCAACAAGATCAAGACAGAAGCCAACGGTTAGGTTGTCGAAAAGTGAATGCTGAGGGGACCGTGGCGATATAATTTCAAACAACCTTCAAAACGACAAATCTGCTTCCCGTCTCTTCCATGCTCTCTCTCTCTCTCTCTCTCTCTCTCCCTCTCTCAACGATGTCTAAAACACCCCCCCCCACCCACTCCCTCATTCCTTTGGCAACATCATTTGTTTCAGAGTCCTGTCCAAAAAGAAAAGCAGCATGTAAACGGCTGAGCCCAATCGGTCGTTACGTCACTTCCGGTTGTCAAGCAGAAGGGGGGGGGGGGGGGGGGGGGGGGGGGTGGAGGAAGCACGAGCCCCAATGTGGCAGAGAGAGAGAGAGAGGGGGGGGGGGGGGAGGTGATGAAATGTGTTTACACATCATGCCCGCCTGATGGAAAGGCTGGAAGATGATGTTGAAATAGCCCATTTTATTTCAAGGCTGTGCTTTGCTCCTTTTCGTTTGTTTTCTTTTCTTTTCTTTTCTTTTCTTCTTTTTTTCTTCTCCTCCCCCCTCCCCCTCCTCCTGCATTACCGTCTGTGTGTGCTGGTCTACTGTCTGTTGTTCTCTGTCACTCGTCCTCTCTCCTCTCTCCTCATCTCTTTCTCTCCTCGCTCTCACTCTCTCTCTCTCTCGCTCTCTCTCTCCTTTCTCTCATCTTTTCACAGGTCTACACTTTCTTGCCAGAGAAGTTTCTGCACTGCAGGCCCGGCAGCCTGGAAGTGGAAAGGTAGTAGTCATCTCCATCCTCAGCAGACACACTGTCATGGAGCTCGTGGAGCCTGAACGCACCTTTATTTTGTGACACAAGGCGTGACAGTGTTAGATCTGTCGACACCATTGGACTCTCTACATCAGGCTGGTTTTCTTCACAGGCGACGAATAGTTTTTCTCGAATGTCAGAGAAGCCCTTGAATGGTTCCGTTGATATATATCGTATAGACAGCGTCCTGGGTGTGCTTGTTGTATGGAAGGTGACAAAAGTGTTCACGTGTAGTGTATCTCAGGGTTCACTTTGGGGTCTTGTGCTTTTCACTACTATATGTACAAGCACTTAGCAGGATAGTCAGAAGCAACATACTACGCTTTTTCATATGTTCGCAGATCAGTGATACCCTCTGCCAGTGTTCTAACAAACAGTCTTTCTGAAACCTTTCTTCTAGGTGTTGTTGAGCTGTTATTTACTCTGTAAGAGAGGGGGTGCTTTAAGAAACAGCTTCAGCTCAGAGATAAACAGACAGACAGGTGTGATGCTCAGAGGCTGCTTCTCCCACGCTAAACTCAGTCTTCAGTGCCTCCTGTCTTTTAACATTTTTAGGCTCATTCTCTTATAAAGTTCGTGATTTTGTTATAATCATAGACAGAAAACTCACCATGAAAAACCACACCCATTCTGTCTGCAAGTCAGCTGTATTTCCTAGAAATGGACAGGATCCGGTACATTGGGAAATGTCTCTTGCCACGTGTGTACACACACAAACACGCGCATGCACAAGCGAAAACAAAAGAAGGAATACAAAAATTATTTATTATTGAAGGAAAGGAGTAGACAAGCACAACAGCGTAGAGATGTCATAGAAATCAATATTTGCATTCACACAAGCAAATAAAGAAGCACATGTTGCTGTGTTCACATGAAAAGGCACACAGGGAAGAGTAAAGAGACTGCTTTCTTCGGGTTGTCTGTCAGAGTGACGGCAGGATCATCCATGGACGAAAATTAATGTCGCTCTCATGAACTACTGCCTGCTTCGCTTGCATGGTAACAGTGGCTCAAAGTGAATGAAACACGAAGAAGAAGAAGGAGGAGGAGGAGGAGAAGAATTGCGAAGAAGAAAAGGCCGGCTCCCTTTTGTGGTCACCTCAATCCTTGCCCCCGGCCTCTGATCAGATGACAAAGCGGGGCAGTGGCCGTGAAATGGCTGACCCGCTACTGTCCCTGCAAGCAAGCAAGCAAGCAAGGCAAGAGAGGCAGGAGGCTGATTGGGCAGGACAGGGAGGCAGGACAGGGGGGCAGGGCAGGGCAGGACAGGGCAGGACAGGCCTAATGGGCTGGCTGGCGCGAGGACCAGTGCAGGCAATTTGTGTCAGGGGGATTGGGTGCAATTCGGCGGAAAGACCCAGATTGAGTCAGAAGAAAAAACTTGTCAGCAGAGTTAGGGAACAGAGGAAGGAGGCAAGAGGGCGGGGGAGAGAGGGGGGGGGGGGGGTGACCGCTGGGGTGTGTCGTGAGGGGGATGGTGGTGATGGTGACAGCTTCCCCCAATCTGAAAGTCTTCATTTGTCAAGCTCTCACCCCCCCTCCCCACACTCTGTTGTACACCCCCCCCCCCCCCTTCACTGCCCCTGACAGCTGGTCATCACAGACCAGCAGTTAGGAACGGATAATGATGATGATGATGGTGGTGATGATGATGATGATGATGATGATGGTGGTGATGATGATGATGATGGTGTTGTTGATGATGATGATGATGATGATGATGATGGTGGTGGTGGATGATGATGATGATGATAGTGGTGGTGGTGGTGGTGATGTTGTTGATGATGATGATGATGATGATTATGTTGATGATGATGATGGTGATGATAGTGTTGATGATGATGACGATGATGATGATGGTGGTGGTGGTGGTGGTGGTGGTGGTGGTGGTGGATGGTGGTGGTGGTGATGATGATGATGATTGGTGTGGATGTGTGGTGTGATGATGATGATGATGATGATGATGATGTGATGATGATGATGATGATGATGATGATGAACCGCTACATAGAACTGCATGCATTGTCAATCTCCAATCACTTGGTTTCCTCCTCCTTTGTTTCCAGTAACTCTGTAAGATAAGAATTGTTGCTGCTGCTGCTGCTGCTGAAGAGTGGTGACAGTTGTGCGGCCTCAGGACGTCTCTGACAAACGTTCCCTTGCCGGCTGGTTCTCTCCACACCCCCACAGACACTGGCGGTGTGAACACCTGGTGGAGGTCACCTCCTAGGGCTGTAGAAGGACAGTCCACCGATGGATCGGGGGTCTAGAGGTAACCTGCCTGCCTAAAAAGCCAAAAGTCCGGGTCGGAAGTGTGCGGTGGTTCAAATCCCGTTGAACCCGAAACTTTCCCCCCATCCAGTAGACCATGAGTGGTGGTCTGGGAGCTAGTCTTTTGGGTGAGACGATAAACCGAGGTCCCGTGTGTTACAAAAAATTATTAGCGCGCGTAAAAGAACCCGCGACAACAAGGGAGCTGTCCCTGGCAAAATTCTGTAGGAAAAAGTCACTCTGATAGGGAAACAAAATTAATACAGTTGCAGACGGAAAAAGACAAAAGATGGGTAGCGCTGCTCTTGTGGCGACGCGCTCTCCCCGGGGAGAGCAGCCCGAATTTCACGCAGAGAAATCTGCCGTGAGTTAAAGTGGCATAAACTATGAACAACTCAACACTGCTGGCCTGGTCCTCCGCTGCACCGGGTGAGGCCCCCCCCCCCTCCCCCTCACCCCCCCCCCCCCCCCCCCCCCCTCTGGGGCCTGTGACTCCTGTCTGCTCTGTGCAGCAGGACGCCCAGGTCCAGTGTAGCACGTCACGTGCACACCTCACCAGGAACACGGAAAGGAAGGAGGCAGTGGAAACAGCAGCAGTATCCCTCACCACATGCAATACTGAACCCGGGCGTGCATACGCGCACGCTAAGCGCACGCGCGCGCACACACACACACACACACACACACACACACACACACGCACGCACACACACACACACACGCACGCACACACACACACACTTCATTTCTCCCTCACCTAATTGTAGCTGTCAGCGTGTTTCTCCTTTTGACACCCCAGAAACGCCATACGCCTCCAGTCCCCGGTAAAGCAGCGGGAGCAGCAAAGCGGGGTCTGCTGTGGCGAGGAGCCAGGTAATTCCTTGTCTGTGTTCTGACAGCACTGCCGAGTCACCGCACTCCGCTAATTGGAAAGTTTATCTCCCCCTTCTTCCCCCCCCCCCCCCCCCCTTCACCCACAGCCCCCTCCCTCCCTCCCTTACCTACCTACAGTCAGTCCGCTTGACTTGCCTGCAATGCCTGCTTGCTTCCTGGGTTGGTAGCTTGGTTTGTGGGTTTGTGTGTTGGTTTGTCGGTTGGTTGGTTGGATTGTTGATTGGTGTGTTGGATGGTGTGTTGGTTGGTGTGTTGGTTGGTGTGTTGGTTGGTGTGTTGGGGTGTTGGATGGTGTGTTGGTTGGTGTGTCAAACTTTCAAAGTCAAAGTCAAAGTCAAACTTTTATTTTCAGATGGTACTTTGAATAAGTAGTGCATTTGCTTTTTTTCATCAAGCCATCTATCTTATGAAAAAAAGATGATAATATATATGCAGACATAGAATAAAAACCTAATCAATGATAAACCATACAAATCAAACAAGAGAAGACAATAATATATGTATACATGGAATTAAAAACAAAACAGAAACCCTGAGCAATATTAACCCATACAATTCAAATAAGTGTTGGTTGATGTGTTGGTTTGTGTGTTGGTTGGTGTGTTGGTTGGTGTGTTGGATGGTGTGTTGGTTGGTGTGTTGGATGGTGTGTTCGATGGTGTGTTGGTTGGTGTTTGGATGGTGTTTGGTTGTGTGTTGGTTGATGTGTTGGTTGGTGTGTTGGTTGGTGGTTGGATGGCTGTGTTGGTAGATGTGTTGGTTGGTGTTGTGATGGTAGTGATGGTTGATGTGGTCTGGTCATGTGTGTTGGATGGTTGCGTCGGTGGTTTTGGTTGGTTGGTTGCGTGTTGGTGTCGTTGGTTGGTAGTGTTCGTGGTTGTGTAATGTTGGTTGGCGTCGTTGGTTGGTAGGTTTGCAATTTGAAATTTTACTTTAGCTTTGCACAGGAAGGATACTCAGTGGTCGTGAGCACTCGCTTTCCCCCAGCCAAGTTAAGCAGCATCGAGCGTGGTTACCAACTGGATGGGTGGCCGTTTGTACACCTTGGCTTCAGTACAGTCCCCAAGTTCACCAAGCTGTAAATGTGTACATGCCTCTTAAGGGTCAGGAAAGGTAAAGCAGCGAGGGAGAGGAGATGGGCACCGTCCTCAATACTCTCGCCCCTGGAAAAGCTGAGGTCTCTGATGCCTCGCTCCCCGACGACCTCATAGGTTGTGGGACACCTTTACCTTTAACCTTTACCAGGAGGGGGGTAGGGCAGGGGTTATAAGCTAAGGAAACAGCCGTAGTCAGAGGATTTTCCAGAAACAGTGTGGGTACTGCAGTGTTGACTGCAGGGAAACAGTGTGGGTACTGCAGTGCTGACTGCAGGGAGACAGTGTGGGTACTGTGTGGGTACTGCAGTGCTGACTGCAGGGAGACAGTGTGGGTACTGGCAGTGCTGACTGCAGGGAGACAGTGTGGGTACTGTGTGGGTACTGCAGTGCTGACTGCAGGGAAACAGTGTGGGTACTGCAGTGTTGACTGCAGGGAGACAGTGTGGGTACTGCAGTGTTGACTGCAGGGAAACAGTGTGGGTACTGCAGTGTTGACTGCAGGGAGACAGTGTGGGTACTGCAGTGTTGACTGCAGGGAAACAGTGTGGGTACTGCAGTGTTGA
>CM054140.1:2701148-2723648 GCA_028751875.1 Rapana venosa
ACTAAAGGTAAGTCAGGCAGGCAGGAACAGAAAAAAAATGGGTGGCGCTGCTATTGTGGCGAAGCGCTCTTCCCGGACAGAGCAGCACGAATTTCACGCAGAAGAATCTGCCGTGACTTACAGTGGTATACAGGCATTGACTGCTTAGCTGGCTGCTTAAAATGGCAAGAACACTGATTCTGATGAGGGTCGTGTTGTTGTCATCATTGAGGATCGTGATGCTCATCCCTGGAATGACGTCAGTGTGGGGTGAGGCTTCCCGGCTGAAACAGTCATTTCTTCCCAAGCCTCATGCCGTCTCTTGCCCGGGAGTGCAGCACGTTGTGCTGGACCAGCCAGTGCAGAACTGTGCAGCCCCAAGTAGGAAACAGACAGGGGGCTGGAGGCTTCATACAGGTTACAAGTGTTGGACCAGTGCAGAACTGTGCAGTGCCAAGTAGAAAACAGACACCAGGCTGGAGGCTTCATACAGGTTACAAGTGTTGGACCAGTGCAGAACTGTGCAGCCCCAAGTAGGAAACAGACAGGGGGCTGGAGGCTTTATACAGGTTACAAGTGTTGGACCGACCAGTGCAAACTGTCAGCCCAGTAGAAACAGACCCTGGCTGGGGTGCACACGTTGTGCTGGACCAGCAGTGCAGAACTGTGCAGCCCCAAGTAGAAAACAGACAGGGGGCTGGAGGCTTTATACAGGTTACAAGTGTTGGACCGACCAGTGCAGAACTGTGCAGTGCCAAGTAGAAAACAGACACCAGGCTGGAGGCTTCATACAGGTTACAAGTGTTGGACCAGTGCAGAACTGTGCAGCCCCAAGTAGAAAACAGACACGGGGCTGGAGGCTTTATACAGGTTACAAGTGTTGGACCGACCAGTGCAGAACTGTGCAGCCCCAAGTAGAAAACAGACACCAGGCTGGAGGCTTTGTACAGGTTACAAGTGTTGGACCAGTGCAGAACTGTGCAGCCCCAAGTAGGAAACAGACAGGGGGCTGGAGGCTTTGTACAGGTTACAGGGAAAATACTGTCACATGCACCCCTGCCGACACTAGACAGAACATACATACATTCTGAAAACAGCCAAGTTTTGCAAGACCCCTTTTTCTGCAGCCAGTCCCCAGTGAAGAGCGTTGTGCAGGCACACGTGACGCCAACAGCCAATGCCCAGTGTATGCTCATGTGGAAAGGCGGCCATGTCAGTGACGTCACACATGGTGTTGTCATCATGGCAGTGTATGTATCTGATGGCATTTTCAAACCGTTTTCCTAGAAGAACCTGAATACTTTTTTTTTTAAAGTGTTCTTATGTCTTTGTTTTGGTGTAGTTTTCTTGCATTTGTACAGTTGCCTTTCCTGTTTATTCACATTTTTAAAAAATCAATTTTAACTTTCCTTCCGAAATGTGGTTGCAGCAAAATCGGGATTTGTCATGCTTGGAATTGTATTGAAAGACGTTTTGTTTGACATGAACACATACCTACTACCTTCCAAAACACTTTGTGTTAGTTCAATGTTTTCTATGTCAGGCGTGCAATAAGCTACTTCCTTGTTGTTTTAGCATTAATTTGAATGGAGTGTATGGCATGTTTCTTTCTCTCTGATAAAACATTATGTAAATGCCCCCCAAACAACAACAACAGCAACAACAACAAACAAACGAAAAAACAGCAACAGGACAAAAACAGCCAAAGCTGATGAATTATTCATAAACTGTGGAACCCAAAGCCTGCTGGCTTCTTTCCCCTCATAGCCGGCAGGCAGTCTGGTTTGTTGGGGATTATTTCCCTTGTTTTCCCTCCAGTAAGGCAGCTAAAAATATCGACAGTTACTTGCCTCATGTAACCAGAACTGTTTATTATTCTTCCCACTTCCACCCACTGCACTAACCCTCCACCCTCCCACCTATCAAACGAAGGCTAACACTTATTCCCCTCGTTTCTCTCTCTCTCCTCTCCTCCCCCCCCCCCCCCCCCCCTCTCTCTCCTCTCTCTCTCTCTCTCTCTCTCTCTCTTCTCTCTCTCTCTCTCTCTCTCTCTCTCTCTCTCTCTCTCTCTCTCTCCGTCTCCTCCTCTTCCTTCTCCTCCTTCTTCTTCTCTTCCACTCCTCTCTCTCCCTCTATTCAATTCCTTCTTTTTCCCACCTTTCCCGCTCTCTCTCTCTCTTATACAATTTCTCTCTGTGTTGTCTGTCCTTGCTCCTTTTTGTCTGTACCTGTCTATCTGTCTGTCTGTCTGTCTGTCTGTCTGTCTGTAGTCAAGTCAAAACACATTTGTATTTCGAGATGGTACATTGAACGAGCACTGCGTTTGCTTTTTTTCATCAAGCCATCTATCTAAGAACAAAAATAACTTCATCAATAATATTTAACTAGAACATTACTACGACGATAAGCTGTGGTTTCAGTGTAGCTGTGGTTTCAGTGTAGCTGTCTGTGGCTTCAGTGTAGCTGTGGTTTCAGTGTAGCTGTGGTTTCAGTGTAGCTGTCTGTAGCTGTGGTTTCAGTGTAGCTGTGGTTTCAGTGTAGCTGTGGCTTCAGTGTAGCTGTGGCTTCAGTGTAGCTGTGACTTCAGTGTAGCTGTCTGTAGCTGTGGTTTCAGTGTAGCTGTGGCTTCAGTGTAGCTGTGGCTTCAGTGTAGCTGTGGCTTCAGTGTAGCTGTGGCTTCAGTTGTAGCGGTGCATAGACGAGGCTTGTGTGTGTGTGTGTGTGTGTGTGTGTGTTGTGTGTGTGTGTGTATGTGTGTATGTGTGTGTATGTGTGTGTATGTGTGTTGTGTGTATGTGTGGTTGTGTGTGTGTATGTGTGTGTATGTGTTGGTGTATGTGTGTTGTGGTGTGTGTGTATGTGTGGTGTGTGTTGTTGTGTGTGTATGTGTGTGTATGTGTGTGTGTGTATGTGTGTTGTGTGTATGTGTGTGTTGTTGTGTGTAGTGTGTGTTGTTAGTGTGATGTGTTGTGTAGTGTGTGTTATGTGTGTGTGTTTGTGTGTGTTGTGTGTGTGTGTAGTTGTGTATGTGTGTGATTAGTTGTGTGTGTAGTGTAGTATGTGTGTTGTGTGTGTTGTGTGTGTGTATGTGTGTGTAGTGTATGTGTGTATGTGTGTGTGTAGTGTGTGTTGTGTATGTGTGTGTGTATGTGTGTATGTGTGGTGTGGATTGTTGTGTGTGTATGTGTGTGTGATGGTTGTGTGTTGTGTGTATGTGTGTGATGTGTGTATGTGTGTTGTGTTGTGTGTGTGTGTGTGGGTTGTGTGTGTGTGTGTGTGGTGTTTTGTGTGTGTATGTGTGTGTGTGTGTGTGTGTATGTGGTATGTTGTGTGTAGTGTATGTGTTGTTGTGTGTTATGTGTGTTGTTGTATGTGTTGTGTGTGTGAGTGTGTTGTTGTGTGGGTGTGTATGGTGTTGTTTGTGTTGTGTGTGTGTGTATGTGTGTGTTTGTAGTGTGTTTTGTTTGTTTGTGTGTTGTGTGTGATTGTGTGTGTGTGTGTGTGTGTGGTATGTATGTGTAGTGTGTGTGTATTGTGTTGTATGTGTGTGTGTGTATGGTATGTGTGTGTGGGGGGTGGTGTGTTGTATGTGTTTTTGTGTGTGTATGTGTTTTTAGTGTGTGTGTGTTGTGTGTTGTGTGTGTGTGTGTGGATGTTGTGTATTTGTGTATGTGTGTGTGTATGTTGTGTGTGTGTGTATGGTGTGGTGTGTGTATTGTGTGGTTGTGTGTATGTGTGGTGTTGGTGTGTTGTGTTTTTTTTTTGTGTATGGTTGTGTTGATGTGTGTTGTGTATGTGTGGTGTATTGTGTGTGTGTGTGTATGTGCGTGTGTATGTATGTGTGTGTGTGCAGCCTGTTCTTCAGCAGCGTGGTGCCGTGCCGCTGTGTGCATGTACACAGGCTGTAACCGTTGTGACACAAACGACTTTCCAACGACCCGCCTCCTCTGTGTGACACTAATGGCTGGAATCTCGTATACCACCCCCACCCCACCCACCCCTTCTCCTGCTCTGTTTGTGTGTGCGTTTGTGTGTTGTGTGTGTGAGGAGAGAGAGAGAGAGAGAGAGAGAGAGAGAGAGAGAGAGAGAGGAAGAGAGAGAGAGAGAGAGAGAGAGAGAAAAGAGAGAGAGAGAGAGAGAGAGAGAGAGAGAGAGAGAGAGAGAGAGAGAGAGAGAGAGAGAGAGAGAGAGAGAGAGAGAACTACACGTACGTCATTATTGCTGAGGTTTACTTGAGGGTGTTCATAGTAACAGTAGTTCTAAAATATCGACCTGTCATTCAGTCCCTCTGTCTATTTGCCTGTCTGTCTGTTATGTGCCTACCTGCCTGTCTGTTTGACCATCTGGCTTTCTTTCTGCCTGTATGCCTATATGTCTGTCTGTCTGCCTGTCCGTCCGTCTGTGTCTGACTGTCTGTGTAGGCCTCTGTACTGCTGTGGCAGGCATCATGGACCATGGCCTCTTTTCTGGGATCAGACTCTGAACCGAGCTAGGTCCTGTCTGTGTCTGTCTGTGTCTGGAAGCATGCGTGTACATCTTGTGCTGGCGTTAAGATCTGTCTGGCTGCTGCTGAAGAAGAAGAAGAAGAAGAAGAGTAAGCCATGTATTACCGGTATATCGCGGTATGGGTAACGTACCCAGCATGCACTCTGTGCCTGGAGAGGGACGAGCACCGCCAATTTGGACTTGATCATGACACCCTCTATAAAACATGCAGTGCCCTGCCCTGTGACCTTTGATGCCCTGCCCCTGCAACCTTTGATGCCCTGCCCCTGTGACCTTTGATGCCCTGCCCCTGTGACCTTTGATGCCCTGCCCCTGCAACCTTTGATGCCCTGCCCCTGTGACCTTTGATGCCCTGCCCCTGCAACCTTTGATGCCCTGCCCCTGCAACCTTTGATGCCCTGCCCCTGTGACCTTTGATGCCCTGCCCTTGTGACCTTTGATGCCCTGCCCTTGCGACCTTTGATGCCCTGCCACTGTGACCTTTAGTGACGTAAGGGAAGTCATGCCAGCATCTGACTGTTCTTTGCAGGGGACAGCACTCGTCCTGGCTGTAGGTTTTCCCTCTGGGTGTCCTCCCTTCAGTGCTGTTGCAGTGCTGCCCTGTGCAGGGCTGAGTGTCTCCATGTAGGGGCCGTCCTCACTCCAGCAGCCTCTCTAGTCTGTCTGTCCCTGTGGGGATGGACAGGGCAGCACACTGCCACTTGGTCTCCGCCTAGCTAGTCAGGGGCTGGTGATGATGATGATGATGATGATGATGCTGCTGTGTGCTGCTGCTGCTGCTGCTGCTGCTGCTGCTGTGTGATGATGATGATGATGATGATGATGGTGAGGGTGGCCGTGCAGCCAGTCTCCCGCTGTCATGCAGATGTGCACTTCCTTGTTATGGAAAACAAGCTCATGCCTGAATGGGAAAAGAGCGATCCGTGTTGCTGGAAAAGGAGAGGCAGAGGACGTGGCTCGCAGGTCACAGTTAGTTGGCTGTCCTTCAAAGAGGCCGACAGGAGGGAGATCTGTCGGCAGTGTTCCTCCTCCTCACAGTACGTTGGCCAGACAGGTTTCCCTGGTCGTTCGTTGACTGTTTCTCTCTCTCTCTCTCTCTCTCTCTCTCTCTCTCTCTCTCTCTCTCTCTCTCTCTCTTCTCTCTCTCTCTCTCTCTCTCTCTCTCTCCCTCTCTCTCCTCTCTCTCTCTCTCTCCTCCTTTTCTCTCTCTCTCTCTCTCTCTCTCTCTCTCTCTCTCAGTTTGATAAAATAATTGGGTTGGGAAAATTCTGGAGCGATCATTTCCAGCGGGGCATGACTTCCTTGTCTACAGTTTTCGGAGTGCAGTCAGTCACCACTGACAGGAGGGCAGGGCCGGGAACAACAAGCACCCTTTCTAAACAACAAATAAATAAATAAAAACCTCACAAAAACAACCCCCCAAAACAGAAAACCAAACCTCCCAAAAATCTGAGTATTGGTGGCCATTTTTGAGCCTTTGCCATGAGAGCGAGCGCGGAGCATTGTGGGGCGGAATGTGGTGTGGAGGGGGGGGGGGGGGGGGGGCTGTCGTCGCTTGTCAAGGGGGACAACTGCTGTGGAAAATGCGGGGACCTCCCGTGCGTTGGCTTGTTAGGAACACACTGAAATGATGGTGGTGCTGGTGTGTGTGGTGTGTGTGTGTGTGTGTGTGTGTGTGCGTGCGTGTGTGTGTGTATGTGTGTGTGTGTGTGTATGTGTGTGTGTGTGTGCGTTTGTGTGTGTGGGTGCATGCGTGCGTGTGTGTGTGTATGTCTGTCTGTCTGTCTCTCCTTTCTCTCTCCACGTCATGGTGAGTGTCTGGGCTGTCATTAATTAACTACGGTTTTCCTTCATTCTGTGTTTTGTGCCCATTCCCCATCTCACTGTCCCCTTGTGACTGGGCGTTGACGCTTATCACAGTAAACCATTGTCAGTGTCATTGTCTGTCTGTCTGTCTGTCTGTCTATCTGTCGGTCCGTCTGTCTGTCTGTCTGTCTGTCTGTCTGTCTGTCTGTCTGTCTCTCTCTCTCTCTCTCTCTCTCTCTCTCTCTCTCTCTCTCTCTCTCTCTCTCTCTCTCTCTCTCTCTCTCTCTCTCTCTTTCGTGCAGAATATCGACCTCTGTAGAATATCGTATAAAAAAAAAGCATTCTGGACATTGCACACATGGATCTTGTCCTTCATCCAGCCATTCAGACTTGGAGAAGAGACTGACTTCTGAAATGACCCTTTAAAAAGCCTTAACTCATGGTGAGAATCGATCAGGGGCCGACTGCTGACCTAACTGAAATTACCCAGAGCGGGCGGGGGGGGGGGGGGGGGGGGGGGGGGAGGGAGGGGGGGTGTTAAAGTTTACTATGGTATTCAGTAGGAGGGCACCGTGGTCGAGTGGTTTAGGCGGTCAACTCGTGATCCAGAGATCGCGGGTTCGATCCCCGCTCGGCTCGGTGTTGTGTCCTTGGGAAAGACACTTTACTCCTATTTTCCTCACTCCACCCAGGTGTACAAGTGGGTACCAGCTCTGCTGGGGAAGTATCTGGCGACAGACTAGCGTCCTGTCACAGGGGTGGTGAAAAACCATCAGTTCGCTTAACGCTACAGAAACCGGGATAAGCTCCGGCTCTATGGGCCTTCTGGCTGGAAAGAACATACTTTTACTTTTATGGTATTCAGTACTGCTGTTCTACGCATTTCTGCAGAAAAGACAGTGGTGGTGTGTCACCCGAGAGAGCAAAGCGGGTGGCATTGTGGTCTTTGATAGAGCAGAAGTCACTGTCAACCAGACACAGCCAAACCAGTGATACCTCTAAGTTAATGCTGGAGTCACAGAATATATCAAAGGCATAGTCAAATTAAACAATGTAATTGTAACAGATAATCTTGAAGCTGAAATAAATCATTCTGCTTGTACCTGTAATGAAGAAAAGACAGAACGCAACATGGTGTTTTCATGCACATCATTTCAGTCTCGCTGACCAGTGAATAATATTAATATGTTGTATTGAATTATGATACTCTTATTTCGTTGTGTCCAATAGTTCTAGTCAACTGTGATGGCAATAAATAATTGGTCACATTAATAATAATAATAATAATAATAATAATAACAAGAATAATAATAATAATAATAATAATGATGATAATAATAATAATAATAATAATAATAATAATAATAATAATAATAATAATAATAATAATAATAATAATAATAATAATAATAATAATAAATAATTCGTCACATTAGAATTTAAGCTCGCTTATCTCCTTCTTTGGGCGCGCTGCAGATAACCTGGTTTGGCTCTCATGTGGCAAATGTCTGATGCTGATTCTGGTTCAGCCATTGTAGCATCTATCTTCAACAGTGTATTGGTGCCGCCTGCCTTACAGCACTATGATTTGCTAGATAGTGTTTCGTTTCGTATTGTTGGCTGGTTGGTTTGCCTGTGTTATGTTTGGATTGTTGGGTTCATTGTTGTTATTTGTATTCAGTGTTTCTTTTTGTGTTTCTTAGCTGATGTTTCGTTGATTGGGGTTTTTTGTTTTGTTTTGTTTTGTTTTAATATTCCCGTTTCTGTGTACGTGTGGATATGTTCTATGCGTTTTCTATTTCAAAACTTACTATGTGGAAAAGGACTGGCGCTTACGCGCGTGTATATATGTGTGTGTGTGTGTGTGTGTGTGTGCCTGGACAACAACAACACGTTGATAGGAAGCCAGTAGCTGAGAGGACACTGCCCAGCATGTGACAGGCGTGGTGACTGTGTGGTGGTGTGTGTGGTGGTGTATGCAGATCTTTGACTGTGTGGTGTGGTGTGGTGTGTGCAGATCTTTGACTGTAGAGATTCAGAAGAAGATTCAGATTCAGATTCAGAATATTTTATTGCCATTTAAGTCATGTAGATTTATTTGACACAACAAAAACATCAATTATAATTATTATCTATTTTGGCTAAAAGTGATGTACACTAAAAACATGTTGCATTCTACTTCTCCTTTTCTCTTTTTTTCAAAACACTCATACACATATCTGATCATATCTGCTTGATATATATCAACTGTGATTATGTCACTTAATTTATGTACAGTTTTTGCGTTCTTTGTCTTTCGTTTTGATTTTTAATAACAAATTATTTCTGAGTTCATCATATAAAATACAATCATCGAGTAAATGAAATTCATCTTCTATTTTGTTACAGTATCTACATTTTCTGTCCTCTCTGGATATATTTTAGTGCCTCCCTTTCTCTATCATTAAACTGTGAGAGCTTGTGCGAAATTTACAATACGTCTTCTTATGGGTTTTGTTTTCATAGTTTATTATTTATGGTTCCAGTCTGTATTCTTTGGTAGCATAACCATAAAATGTTAGTTTTGCAAACTCTTTCTTCTGGTAGATCCAAAATGTTTTATACATGTATACATGTATGTGTGGTGTGGTGTGTGCAGATCTTTATCTTTGTGGTGTTGTGTGGTGTGTGCAGATCTTTATCTTGTGTGGTGTTTGTGGTGTGTGTGTGCAGATCTTTATCTTTGTGTTGTGGTGTGGTGTGTGCAGATCTTTGACTGTGTGGTGTGGTGTGGTGTGTGCAGATCTTTATCTTTGTGGTGTGGTGTGGTGTGTGCAGATCTTTATCTTTGTGGTGTGTGTGGTGTGTGCAGATCTTTATCTTTGTGGTGTGGTGTGGTGTGTGCAGATCTTTGACTGTGTGTTGTGTTGTTGTGTGGTGTGTGCAATCTTTGACTGTGGTGTGGTGTGGTGTGTGCAGATCTTTGACTGTGTGGTGTATGTGGTGTGTGCAGATCTTTATCTTGTTGTGTGGTGTGGTGTGTGCAGATCTTTATCTTTGTGGTGTGGTGTGGTGTGTGCAGATCTTTGACTGTGTGGTGTTGTGTGGTGTGTGCAGATCTTTGACTGTGTGGTGTGGTGTGGTGTGTGCAGATCTTTATCTTTGTGGTGTGGTGTGGTGTGTGCAGATCTTTATCTTTGTGGTGTGGTGTGTGCAGATCTTTGACTGTGTGTTGTGGTGCTGTGTGGTGTGTGCAGATCTTTGACTGTGTGGTGTGTTGTTGTGTGGTGTGTGCAGATCTTTGACTGCCACTTCCTGCCCCGCACCGTGCAGTACATCCACAACGGCTCCCCGCTGCTCACCGAGGACAGGGTCAAGCTGCGCGTGCACAAGTTCACCTCCTCGGACACCCTGACCCACACCGTGCACCTGGCGGTCAAGGTGGTCAACGCCTCCCAGCAGGTGGTGGACGTCAGGGGGCTGCGGCCTGTGGTGGTGCCCGAGTTCAACGGGCTCTCCAACGCCATCGACGCCTCCTCCATCCGCTTCCGCAACAGCAGCAACGGCAACGTGTCGTGCACAGTCAGCTTCTCCAAGTTCTACTCGCCCTGGCCGCTGGTGGGACACATCGTCATGGGCGGGGAGCGCCGCCAGGTGGTGGACTCGGTGAAGAAGGACTGCCGCGAGTTCCTCTTCATGAACCTCCACTACGAGCACCTCAGGTCGCCCACGCCGGAAGTGGATTACCTGCCGCTGACGGTGGAGCTCTTCGACCCCTCGGTGAGCGAGGAGGTGGTGTCGGAGCGCTACTACCTGCCCATCTACATCAAGGGCGCGCTGCCCAACTCGCCGCCCCACGCCAGCTTCATCAACATGTACATGATGGACGTGGACCAGTTCGTCCTCTCCACCATCATCCCCGGCGTCATCTCGGCCGAGGACTACGAGACGCCCAAGGGGCAGCTGGTGTTCAACATCAGCAAGCCCTTCCAGGAGGGCCGGGGCTGCCTGGTGCACCTGGACAACCACGCCAGGCCCATCTCCTCCTTCCTCCAGCACGACCTCGACAACCACAGGATCGCCTACCGCCCGCCCAGCAGGTCGGTCTGCCTGTCTGTCTGTCTGTCTGCCGCTGTTCTGCTGGGGGTGGTGGTGGTGGGGGTGGTGGTGGTGGTGGTAATGGTGGGGGTGGTGGTGGTGATGGTGGTGGTGGTGGTGGTGATGGTGGTAGAGGTGGTGGTGGTGGTGGTGATGGTGGTGGTGGAGGTGGTGGTGATGTTGGTGTTGTTGTTTCTTGGTTGGGGTTTTGTGTGTGTTGTTTTTTGTGTTATTACCGCCTACCTGGTATGTCTGCTGTTATTTTAACACCTAGTCGGTGTGTCTGCTGGGTTTTTTAACACCTAGTCGGTGTGTCTGCTGTTATTTTAACACCTAGTCGGTGTGTCTGCTTTTGTGTGAGCTGGGTGGGGCTTTGCAGGCTGAGCTAATGGGAGGAAAGGTGGGTGGGGGGATGGCCAGCCAGGTTGGTTAGTTCAGTTGTTGGTTGGTTGGTGGGTGGGTGGGTGGGTGGGTCGGTCGGTGGTTGAGTGCGAAGAGTGTGGCTGGTTGTACGTTGTTGATTGGCTGGTTGTTGGTCAGGTTTGTGTGATTTTATTGGGTGGTTCATTTGTCTGTGATGTGGTTCATTTGTCTGTAGGGTGGTTCATTTGTCTGTAGGGTGGTTCATTTGTCTATGAGGTGGTTCATTTGTCTGTGGGGTGGTTTATTTGTCTGTAGGGTGGTTCATTTGTCTGTAGGGTGGTTCATTTGTCTATGATGTGGTTCATTTGTCTGTGATGTGGTTCATTTGTCTGTGGTGTGGTTCATTTGTCTGTAGGGTGGTTCATTTGTCTGTGATGTGGTTCATTTGTCTGTGGGGTGGTTCATTTGTCTGTAGGGTGGTTCATTTGTCTATGATGTGGTTCATTTGTCTGTGATGTGGTTCATTTGTCTGTGGGGTGGTTCATTTGTCTGTAGGGTGGTTCATTTGTCTGTAGGGTGGTTCATTTGTCTGTAGGGTGGTTCATTTGTCTATGAGGTGGTTCATTTGTCTGTAGGGTGGTTCATTTGTCTATGATGTGGTTCATTTGTCTGTAGGGTGGTTCATTTGTCTATGAGGTGGTTCATTTGTCTGTAGGGTGGTTCATTTGTCTATGAGGTGGTTCATTTGTCTGTGGGGTGGTTCATTTGTCTGTGGGGTGGTTCATTTGTCTGTAGGGTGGTTCATTTGTCTATGATGTGGTTCATTTGTCTGTAGGGTGGTTCATTTGTCTATGAGGTGGTTCATTTGTCTGTGGGGTGGTTCATTTGTCTGTAGGGTGGTTCATTTGTCTATGATGTGGTTCATTTGTCTGTGGGGTGGTTCATTTGTCTATGGGGTGGTTCATTTGTATATGGGGTGGTTCATTTGTCTGTAGGGTGGTTCATTTGTCTATGATGTGGTTCATTTGTCTGTGGGGTGGTTCATTTGTCTATGATGTGGTTCATTTGTCTATGAGGTGGTTCATTTGTCTGTGGGGTGGTTCATTTATCTATGATGTGGTTCATTTGTCTATGGGGTGGTTCATTTGTCTGTGGGGTGGTTCATTTGTCTGTAGGGTGGTTCATTTCTCTATGGGGTGGTTCATTTGTCTATGGGGTGATTCATTTGTCTATGGGCTGATTCATTTGTCTGTAGGGTGCTTCGTTTGTCTATGAGGTGGTTCATTTGTATATGGGGTGGTTCATTTGTCTTTAGGGTGGTTCATTTGTCTATGGGGTGGTTAATTTGTCTATGAGGTGGTTCATTTGTCTATGGGGTGGTTCATTTGTCTATGGGGTGGTTAATTTGTCTATGGGGTGGTTCATTTGTCTGTGGGGTGGTTCATTTGTATATTGGGTGGTTCATTTGTCTATGGAGGGGTTTGTTTGTCTGTGGGGTGGTTTGTTTGTCTGTGGGGTGGTTGGGTTTATAAAGTCATGTTTTATACAGTTTATAAAGACGTGTTGTATACAGTTTATAAAGACGTGTTTTATACAGTTTATAAAGACGTGTTGTATACAGTTTATAAAGACGTGTTTTATACAGATTATAAAGACGTGTTGTATACAGTTTATAAAGACGTGTTGTATACAGTTTATAAAGACGTGTTGTATACAGTTTATAAAGACGTGTTTTATACAGTTTATAAAGACGTGTTTTATACAGTTTATAAAGACGTGTTTTATACAGTTTATAAAGACGTGTTTTATACAGTTTATAAAGACGTGTTTTATACAGTCTTTCGAGTGAAACTATGAACCAAGGACCGTGTGTGAATACATGCAGAACATCTTAAATAATAATAATGATAATGTATGGAATTTATATAGCGCTGAATCTTGTAAAGCAAAAAATCAAAACGCTCAAATCTTGTGCACACATTAAAATCCCGCTCCGCCTTTCCAAAGAGTAGGACATTTCGTGTCGGTAGGAAGAATGACAAAATCTTTAGAAAAAAACCCTGCATGGCGCACAGGTGTCGTGTTAGACACCATCCCGAAGTCGGAGTGCCGGTACCTAAATAGTGAGGGAGAAGAACGGTGGCACACACAAAAAATCTCACCATTAGTGAACCTCGGAGCTCTAGCCGAGGAACGAAAAAAAATGGTATAAAGAGGCGAGGAATGATAGTTGTGCAGCTGTTTGTTTCTTTCTTTGTTTCTTTGTTTGATTCATGTTGTAGATTTCTGTTTGTTCGTTTGTTTGCTTAGTTGTTTTTTTCGAGAGAGCAGAGAGGCCTGTGACATTCTTGTTTTGCTGTGGGTGATAGTGTTGGGTGGGGGGGGGGGGGGGGGGATGTCAGTTTTTGCTCGTTTTTGTTTTAATGGCGAGGAATGTTATTTATGCAGGGTGTTGGTTTAGCTTGGTTTTTGTTGTTGTTTGTTTAATGCTGTAGATTTTTTCCTGGTTTGTTTTTGAGAGAAGAGAGGTTTGTGACGTGTATGTTGTGCTGGGGTGATGGGGGTGATGGCCGTTTTGTTAGTTTTTGTGTTCATGGCCAGGAAGGAATGGTATTTGTGCAGGGTTTTCTTTTTCGTTTCTTTTTGGTCTAGTGTTGTAGACTTAGGTTTGCTTGCTTGCTTTGTTTTTAATAATGTGGTGGTGGCGATGGCCGTGATGGGGGTGATGGGGGTGATGCTGATGGTGATGATTGTGGTGATGCTGTTGGTGATGATTGTGGTGATGATGATTGTGTGTGATGATGATGATGATTGTGGTGATGATGATGATGATTGTGGTGATGATAATGGTTATGGTTGTGGTGGTGATGATGGATTGGTGATGATGATGGTGATGGTTGTGATGATGGTGATGGTTGTGGCGATGATGATGGTGATGGTTGTGGTGATGATGGTGGTGATGGTTGTGATGATGGTGATGGTTGTGGCGATGATGATGGTGATGGTTGTGGTGATGATGATGGTGATTATTGTGGTGATGATGATGATGGATTGGTGATGATTGTGGTGATGATAATGGTGACGATTGTGGTGATGATAATGGTGGTGATAATAGTAATGAAGGTGGTGGTGGTGGTGGTGGTGGTGGTGGTGATGACAATAATGATACAGCGTGACAGGAGTATGTAAACATGAAGAGGACAACAAAACTGCAAAGAACAAAAAGAACCCCCAAACTAGCAGTGTGTTATGATGTGTCGTGTTGTGTTATGTGTCGTATTGTGCTGTGATGTGTCGTGTTGTGCTGTGTTGTGTTATTATGTGCCATGTTATTTCGTGTTGTGCTATGTTGTGTTATGATGTGTTGCGTTGTGCTATAATGTGTCGTGTTGTGCTATGTTGTGTTATGGTGTGTCGTGTTGTGTTATGATGTGTCGTGTTGTTCTATGTTGTGTTATGATGTGTCGTGTTGTTCTATGTTGTGCTATAATGTGTCGTGTTTGTGCTATGTTGTGATGGTTTGTGCTCTGTTTTGTTATGATGTGTCGTGTTGTGCTATGTTATGTTGTAATTTTTCGTGTTGTGCTGTTTGTGTTATGATGTGTCGCATTGTGCTATGTTGTGATGGGTCGGGTCGCGTTTTGCTATGTTGTGATGTGTTGTGCCATGTTGTGCTACCTTGTGATGTGTTGTGCCATGTTGTGCTATGTTGTGATGGGTTGTGCTATGTTGTGCCGTGTTTTGCCATGTTGTGCCATGTTGTGTTATGGTGTGATGGGTTGTGCCATGTTGTGCTATGGTGTGATGGGTTGTGATGGGTTGTGCGATATTGTGCTATGCTGTGATGGGTTGTGCTATGTTTTGCTGGGTTGTGCCATGTTGTGCCATGTTGTGCTGGGTTGTGCCGTGTTGTGCTATGTTTTGCTGGGTTGTGCTATGTTGTGCCATGTTGTGCTATGTTGTGCCGTGTTGTGCTATGGTGTGCTGTGTTGTGCCGTGTTGTGCTACGATGTGCCGTGTTGTGCTATGTTGTGCTATGTTGTGCATGGTGTGCCGTGTTGTGCTATGTTGTGCCATGTCATGCCATGGTGTGCCGTGTTGTGCTATGTTGTGCCATGTTGTGCTACGTTGTGCCATGTTGTGCCGTGTTGTGCCGTGTTGTGCCATGTTGTGCCGTGTTGTGCTACGGTGTGCTGTGTGATGCCATGTTGTGCCATGTTGTGCCGTGTTGTGCCATGGTGTGCCGTGTTGTGCTATGGTGTGGTGGGTTGTGATGGGTTGTGCTATGTTGTGCTATGGTGTGCCATGTTGTGCCGTGTTGTGCTACGGTGTGCCGTGTTGTGTCTGGCAGGGCCTACAAGGAGCAGCGGGTGCACGAGGTGCAGTTCCAGGTGCTGGACAGCCACTTCGCCCACAGCGTGCCCATCACGCTGCACGTGGCCGTGCGCCCCTCCGACACCACGGCCCCCCGCGTGTCGCTGCTGTCGGGGCTGGTGCTGCTGGAGGGCCAGGCAAGGCCCCTGACTGACCAGCAGCTGCAGGTGGTGGACAGCGACAACCCCGCCAGAGTGCGCATCTACATCAAGGTGGGGGGGTGACTGTGTGGGTGTGGGTGTATGTGTAGGTGTGACTGTGTGTGTGTGTGGGTGTGTGTGTGTGTGTGGGCGGGGGGGGGGTGAGTGTGTGTGTGTGTGTATGTGTGTGTGTGGGTGTGTTATAGTGTGGGTGTGGGGTGTGTTATAGTGTAGGTGTGGGTGTGTTATAGTGTGGGTGTGGGTGTGTTATAGTGTGGGTGTGGGTGTGTTATAGTGTGGGTGTGGGTGTGTTATAGTGTGGGTGTGGGTGTGTTATAGTGTGGGTGTGGGTTGTTATAGTGTGGGTGTGGGTGTGTTATAGTGTGGGTGTGTGTGTGTGTGGGTGTGGGATTGTGTGTGTGTGTTAGTGTGAGTGTGTGTGTGTGTCAGTGTGAGTGAGTGTGTGTGTGTGTGAGTGTGTGTGTGTGTGTGTGTGTGTGTGTGTGTGTGTGTGTTAGTGTGTGTGTGTTAGTGCGTGTATGTGTGTGACTGTGTGTGTGTTAGTGTTGTGTGTGTGTGTGTGTGAGTGTGTGTGTGTGTGCAGGTGTGTTTGTATATATGTGTGTTTGTGTGAATGTGTGGTTGCTTGGGTATACTGGTGTGAACATTTATAGTTGTCATTTTACTTGGGTGAGTATATAACTGGCTGAGGTATTGCTGATGTGTGGGCACTTTTCATATGGTAATGGGTACGTGCTGATGTTCAGATACTGTGTTGTGGTATTTTTTCCGTGATACTATGTTTACATATTTACTGTTTTTATGTATGGCTTGTAACACGCGTGAAATTCTCGTCTCTGAGATAATGAAGTGTTTGAATTGAATTGATGACGACGATGATGGTGGTGATGATGACGACGACGACGATGGTGATGACGACGATGGTGATGACGACGATGGTGATGATGATGTTAATGATGATGTTAATGATGATGTTAATGATGATGTAAATGATGCTGTAAATGATGATGTTAATGACGACGATGAGGTCCTGTGGCAGGGCGGTCTGCATCACGGGCGGGTGATGGTGAACGGGCGGGCGGCCATGATCTTCACCATGGAGGACATCCGCAGCAGACGGGTGGTCTACCAGCACGACGACAGCGACTCCACCAAGGACCGCATTGAGCTGCGCATCAGTGACGGCAGCCACACCGTGCTGTCCAGCTTCCCCATCACCATCATCCCCAAGGACGACACCCCGCCCTACCTCATCAACAACCTGGGGCTGCAGGTCAACGAGGGCGGCATGACCAAGGTCCACCAGGAGCTCCTGCTGGCGCACGACGCCGACTCGCTGGACCAGAACATCATCTACACCGTCGTCAAGTCGCCCCGGGCTGGCGACCTCCTGCGCAAGGTCCGGCCCTCAGACTCCGGCACCAAGATCTTCGGCTTCCGGCAGCGGGACCTGCTGAAGGGGCAGGTGTACTACCGGCACTCCGGGGCCGAGGTCTTCCGCGACTCCTTCCAGTTCACGCTGCAGGACCAGCAGGACCCGCCCAACGAGTCCGAGGCGCAGACCTTCCACATCATCATCACGCCCATGAACGAGAACCCGCCCCAGCTGTCGCCTGAAGCCACCCGCCTGATGTACGTGCCGGAGACCTCTGTGGGCTACATCAGCCAGGTATTGCTGAGGATGATGATGCTGCTGCTGCTGCTGCTGCTGATGATGATGAGGAGGAGGAGGAGGAGGGTGATGATGATGATGATGATGATGATGATGTGGATGATGATGTGGATGATGATGATGTGGATGTGGATGATGATGATGATGATGTAGATGATGATGTGGATGCTGCTGCTGATGTCTCCCGGAGCTGTCTGTTGCTCTGTTGTTTTTGTCTGTTGGCCTGTCTGTATGTCTGTTGCTCTGTCTGTAACTCTGTCTATCTGACTGAGTGTCTCTCTCTCTCTCTCTCTCTCTCTCTCTCTCTCTCTCTCTCTCTCTCTCTCTCTCTCCTCTCTCTCTCTCGCTCTCTCGCTCTGTGCGTGCGTACGTGCGCGCGTGTGCTTGTGTGTGTGTTTACGTGCAGAAAGATCAAACAGAATAACTTTGTTGAATGTGGCTGTGTTGTTTTTTGTTGTGTTGTTTTTGTTGTGTTGTTTTTTGTTGTGTTGTTTCTTATTGTATTGATCTACCTGGTTGACAACATGTTGCTCTACCCTGCAGAGAACGGGCACCAGATGTAGTGACACACCCTGATGGCTGCTAGCTTTTGCTTTGGGCTGGAGTGCCCCAGTGTGTGTTGTGGACCTCAGAAACTGGACATTGTTCTATCTGCAGCACTTTCCAGCTTTGTTGCTGTGGTTCTTGAATGCCCTATACCAATGTCTGCTACGGACCCTTGGCTGACGGTTTCAGAGTAAAGACTAGCACGTAGGCAGCCCTCCTTCTTAATTGTTATAACAGAGCATGACTGTCATGGCGCCATGACTGCAGTCCTCAACATGACACTCCCCACATCACTGCTTTGTCTTTATCAACTTTTACCACTTCCATCCCAAATTAAGGCAACCGCCCATCTCACCACCCCCCTCTCCCACCCACCCCCCACCCACCCCCCAAAAAAATCCCACAACATAATCAACGAAAACAACGCAAGCAAAACAAACAAAACAAGGAGAACAAAGCTACAACAAAAACGGTAACAACATGAAGAACGAACTAACAAGGCCAGCCACAACGGAATCTGTTGGGAATACAAGCCCTTACCAGGACCAGTTATCTGAGGGAATCTGTTGGGAATACAAGCCCTTTCCAGGAGCAGTTATCTGAGGGAATCTGTTGGGAATACAAGCCCTTTCCAGGAGCATTTATTTAAAGGAATCTGTTGGGAATAAAAGCCCTTTCCAGGAGCAGTTATCTGAGGGAATCTGTTGGGAATAAAAGCCCTTTCCAGGAGTAGTTATCTTGCTGGCTATTAAATCATTGGAACAGCAGCAGTCAGCATCAGTCAGCAGTCAGCATCAGTCAGCAGTCAGCATTAGTCAGCAACAGTCAGCATCAGTCAGCATCAGTCAGCATCAGTCAGCAACAGTCAGCAACAGTCAGCAACAGTCAGCAACAGTCAGCAACAGTCAGCTAGAAAGCATGGCCCTGTTGAGGTCCAGAACGAAGCCTGGTCAGGAGCCAGGACGCCGCCAGCTGGCGGTGCAGCTGACGTGGCTGGGGCTGCTGTAACGATCTTTCCAGACCTCCAACCACAGACCAGTTTTCTGTGGTCAGCTGACGTTGGCTGGGGCCGCTGTAACGATCTTTCCAGACCTCCAACCACAGACCAGTTTTCTGTGGTCAGCTGACGTTGGCTGGGGCTGCTGTAACGATCTTTCCAGACCTCCAACCCCACACCAGTTTTCTGTGGTCAGCTGACGGTGGCTGGGGCCGCTGTAACGATCTTTCCACACCTCCAACCGCAGAGCAGTTTTCTGCAAGGCAGTACGGGGTCAGCTGACATGTAATAGGCAAGTCTCGGCTCTGAGGGCTGCTGGGTTTTCTTGGTGTAAGGTGTCCATGCTTTGTTCTGTTACATCCCATTCCAAGACGCCGTTTTCTTCATGGTGAACACTAATGTGGGGGCTGCCCAGACAGGCAGCGTGGAAAAAGAAAAAAAAAAAGAGCTGATGAATGTGGAGGGAGACTTCTGCTGGAGACCTTGCACTTTTCAAACTGGGTATCGGGTAGTTTGTTTGTTTGTTTGTTTCTCTGTGTGTGTGTTTGTTCGTTTGTTTGGGTGTTGAGGTTTTCGATAGGAAAATAAAAGAGAAGAGTGTTTTTATTGTGTGTTGTTATGTGTGTTATGTGGCGGTGTGTGGTGTTATTGGTTGGTGGTGTGTGGTGTTATGTGGTGTGTGGGTGTTATGTGTTGTGTGGTTGTGGTGTTTATGTGGTGTCATGTGGGTGGTGGTGGTTGTGTGGTGTAGTGGTGTGTGTGGTGTTAGTGTGTGTGGGTGGTGTTATGTGGTGGTGTTGTGGTATGTGGTAGTGGTGTGTGGTGTTATGTGGTGTGTGGTGTGTGTTATGTGGTGGTGTGTGGTGTTATTGGTGTGTGTGGTTATGTGTGTGGTGTGTGGTGGTGTTATGTGGTGGTGTGTGGTGTTATGTGGGTGTGTGTGGTGTTATGTGGTGGTGTGTGGTGTTATGTGGTGGTGTGTGGTGTTATGTGGTGGTGTGTGGTGTTATGTGGTGGTGTGTGTGGTGTTATGTGGTGTGTGTGTGGTGTTATGTGGTGGTGTGTGGTGTATGTGGTGGTGTGTGGTGTTATGTGGTGGTGTGTGGTGTTATGTGGTGGTGTGTGGTGTTATGTGGTGGTGTGTGTGGTGTGGGTGGTGTTATGTGGTGGTGTGTGGTGTTTATGTGGTGGTGTGTGGTGTTATGTGGTGGTGTGTGGTGTTATGTGGTGGTGTGTGGTGGTTATGTGGTGGTGTGTGGTGTTATGGGGTGTGTGTGTGTTATGTGGTGGTGTGTGGTGTTATGTGGTGGTGTGGGGTGGTGTGTGGTGTTTATGTGGTGGTGTGGTGGTTTATGTGGTGTGTGTGTGGTGTTATGTGGTGGTGTGTGGTGTTATGTGGTGGTGTGTGGTGGTGTTATGTGGTGGTGTGTGGTGTTATGTGGTGGTGTTGTGTTGGTGGTGTTTTATGTGGTGGTGTGTGGTGTTATGTGGGGGTGTGTGGTGGTGTTATGTGGTGGTGTGTGGTGTTTATGTGGTGGTGTGTGGTGTTATGTGGTGGTGTGTGTGTGTTATGTGGTGGTGTGTGGTGTTATGTGGTGGTGTGTGGTTGGTGTTATGTGGTGGTGTGTGGTGTTTATGTGGTGGTGTGTGGTGGTGTTATGTGGTGGTGTGTGGTGTTATGTGGTGGTGTGTGGTGTTATGTGGTGGTGGTGTGGTGTTATGTGGTGGTTTGTGTGGTGTTATGTGGTGTGTGTGTGGTGTATGTGTGGTGTGGGGTGGTGTTATTGTGGTGGTGGTGTGGGGGGGTGTTATGTGGTGGTGTGGTGGGTTATGTGGTGGTGTGTGGTTGTTATGTGGTGGTTTTGTGGTGGGTTTTATGTGGTGGTGTGTGGTGGTGTTATGTGGTGGGTGTGTTGTGGTGGTGTTATGTGGGTGGGTGTGTGTGGTTATGTGGTGGTGTGTGTGTTATGTGGTGTGTGTGGTGGTGTTATGTGGTGTGTGTTATGTTGGGTGGTGTTGTGGTGTTATGTGGTGGTGTGTGGTGTTATGTGGTGGTGGTGGTGTTATTGGGTTGGTGTTATGTGGTGTAGTTGTGGTGTTTGTTGGTGGTGTTTGTGGTGTGTATGAGGTGGTGTTATGTGGTGTGTGTGGTGTGGTGGTGGTGTGTGGTGTTATGAGGGTGTGTTATTGTGGTTGTTGGGGTGGGTGTTTATGAGGTGGTGTTTTATTGGGTGGTGTTATGTGGTGTTGTGTGGGTGTTTATTTGGTGGTGGTGTGTGGTGGTGTGTGGTGTGGTGGTGGTGTGTGGTGGTGTGTGGGGGTTATGTGGTGTTTATGTGGTGGTGTTATGTGGTGGTGTGGTGGTGGTGTGTGGTGGTGTGTGGTGTTATGAGGTAGTGGTGTGTGGTGGTGTTATGTGGTGGTGTGTGGTGTTATGTGGTGGTGTTATGTGGTGTGTGTGGTGTCAGGTGGAGCTGCTGTACACAGACGTGGAGTCCAAGCCTGGGCAGCTGCTGTACACGGTGACCACCCCGCCCTACCTGGTGTACAACAGGGGCCAGAGAGACGCCGGCCGCCTGGTGACCACGCACAACAGCTCCTCCGTCAACAAGCAGGCCGCCCTGCCGCTGGCCGTCCGCTTCACACAGGCCGACATCAACCACATGAAGGTGCGCCTGCCTGCCTGCCTGTCTGCCTGCCTGCCTGTCTGCTGCCTGTCTTCTTTAATTTATTTATTTCATTTATTCCACTTTCAGGCACGGCAGATTTCTCTGCGTGACATTCAGGCTGCTCTCCCCGGGAGGAGCGCGTCGCCACAAGAGCAGCGTCACCCTTTTTTTTTCTTTCTTTTTCCTGTCTACAACTGTATTTGTTTCCCTATCAGAGTGGCTTTTTTTCTACAGAATTTTTCCAGGGACAACTCTCTTGTTGCCGTGGATTCTTATAACGTGCGCTAAATAATTATTATGTAACACACGGGACCTCGGTTTATCGTCTCATCCGAAAGACTAGCGCCCAGACTACCACTTACGGTCTAATGGATGGGGGAAAAGTTTCGCGTCCAAACGGGATTCGAACCACCGCACACTTCCGACCCGGACTTTTCGCTTTCTAGACACTGCACAAAGAAGAGGAAATTCTGAAACGATGGGAAGACTATTTTAAAGATCTTTTAAACCCATCTGGAGTACAAGCTTCCAGCTCGCAGTTCTCACCACGCTACAAAGACCAGTTAGAGCCCCAAATCCTTGAAGCTGAAACAAGAAAAGCAATTAAAACCAGCCCAAAGGGCAAAGCGGCAGGTGATGACGGCATAACAACTGAAGCCATCCTTGCATGCGGAGAAACGGGAGTTAAGTGGCTCACCATCATCTTCCAGAAAGCATGGGAAGAGAGGAAAGTACCAATGGACTGGCAAAATGCAATAGTGGTGCCAATTTGGAAGAAGAAGGGCAGCAAGAGAGACTGCAGCACCTACAGAGGCATTTCACTTCTCAGCCATGTAGGGAAAATGTATGCAAAGATTCTGGAACAGCGCACAAGAGCCAAAGCAGAACACCTACTGAGCAATGCCCAGTTTGGCTTTCGGAAAGGAAGAGGGTGCACAGATGCCATTTTCGCACTCCGACAGCTGTGTGAAAGAGCCATCGAATACAACCAAGACCTGCATACAGTATTCGTTGACCAAGAAAAAGCTTTCGACCGAGTCAACAGAGACAAGCTCTGGAAGATCCTGGAGCAGTACGACGTGAAGGGGCAGTTGCTTGATAACATCAGAGCAATCTATGCCAACAGTATGAGCGCAGTCCGAACAGCCAGTGGAACATCCGACTGGTTCCCGGTTACATCAGGGTCAGGCAAGGCTGCGTACTCTCCCCCCTTCTCTTCGTGATCTACATGGACCAGATTACAAAGGAAGCCAACCCAGATCCTGAGGCCCTGAACGAACTATTATTTGCTGACGACCAGTCCCTGATGAATCAGAACAAAGCAGCTCTTCAAGAACACACAGACCAACT
>CM054140.1:2726148-2731148 GCA_028751875.1 Rapana venosa
GCTTGGACTTCATGTCTGCCTTTCGTTTGCTTGTTTTTGTCTGTTTTTGGAGGGCTTGCTCATCCCCCCCTCCCCCCCATTTCCTAACCCCCCCCCCCCCCCCTCCCACCACTACACTACTACAATGTTTTGTAGGCAGTGTGGGCGCCATGTTCTGCCCTGACGATGCTCTTCCGTCCCTGTCTCTCCTCTGCTGCTCTCCCCAAAGATGCCAGCGCCTTCCTGTTGTCTTCCTATCTCTCCCTCTGCCCTGGCCTCTGTGAGCATGTGGCGCTGTGTGCGGCGTCACATGTCTGTGCACAGTCACTGCCTGCATCCGGGTTCCGCGGCCTGCAGTTGGTGATCTGTTGAGGGCAACGCTTCAACCTCCCTTTCTGATCGTGGGCAGGACTGTGGCCCGGAGTGAAATGTCTCTTTTTCTCCAATTCTGTTAATGTTTTTAAAAAATCTTTTTACACATGATTATATCATGCACACAGTGGAAAGTTACGGATCTGTGCTGGTCAGGTGCATGACTAAAGACAGAAGCGGTGTGTGTGTGTGCGTGTGTGTGTGTGTGTGTGTGTGTGTGTGTGTGTGTGTGTGTTGTGTGTGTGTGTGTGTGTGTGTATAGTGTGTGTATATGTGTGTGTGTGTGTGTGTGTGTGTGTGTGATGTGTGTGTGTGTGTGTGTGTGTGTGTATGTGTGTGTATGTGTATGTATATGTGTGTGTGTGTGTATGTGCGTGTGTGTGCGTGTGTGTGCATGTGTGTGTGTATGTGTATGTATATGTGTGTGTGTGTGTGTGCGTGTGCGTGCAGGTGCCTCGCTTTGAGACGGACAAGCTGCTGGTGGAGGAGGGGGGCACGCTGGGCCTGTCCATCTCGCAGCTGTCGGCCAGCGACGCGGACACGGTCAGCCAGGAGCTCAGCTTCATGCTGGACGCGCTGCCCAGGTTCGGCACGCTGCAGAAGGAGGGCCGCGCCCTCAGGAAGGGCGCCAGGTTCACGCTGGACGACCTCCGCAAGAAGCACATCAGGTAGTAGGGTGTGTGTGTGTGTGTGTGTGTGTGTGTGTGTGTGTGTGTGTGTGTGTGTGTGTGTGTGTGTGTGTGTGTGTGTGTGTCTGTGTGACGCACGCACTGCCTTTTCTTTATGTTCTGGTGAGAATAATTACTTTAACGATTTTTTAATGCAACTCTACCGTCAAGAATCAGTCCATTTGGAAGCGGACAAGAGTCATTGTGAAAGGTTGACCTGACCAGGGTGCTGAACTAAAGCCAGGGAGAGAGAACGTGAGCCAGGTACAGGCGTGTGGGGCTTCACCTGTGCAAGGCCTTGTGTCAGAGCTGTGTCATTTTGTCTTCACGGACAAAGTGTGTTACTGATGACAAAAGCAAGGTCTTGTGTCAGAGCTGTGTCATTCTGTCTTCACGGACACAGTGTGTTACTGATGACAAAAGCAAGGTCTTGTGTCAGAGCTGTGTTATTCTGTCTTCACGGACACAGTGTGTTGCTGATGACAAAAGCAAGGCCTTGTGTCAGAGCTGTGTCATTCTGTCTTCACGGACCCAGTGTGCTACCAATGTCATGGTCCTGTCTCACAGGCTGAGGCGTTTAGGGCAGTATGGAAGATAACAAAAAGAATCCAGTTGTTAGACGATATTTTTAAAAAGGGCAATCTATGCATTGTGTGCAATAGGAGGGTTAGAAGTATTGCAACTGAGGTAGTGTCGGCTGTGCTCTAACCATCAGATGGACGGTAGGCAAGCTGGTAAGACTGGACTGACAGGGGTGGACTGCGAGGTGTGGATAAGAGGCTGGAGTGATCAGAGGCTGGAGTGATCAGAGGCTGGAGTGATCAGAGGCTGGAGTGATAAGAGGCTGGAGTGATCAGAGGCTGGAGTGATCAGAGGCTGGAGTGATCAGAGGCTGGAGTGACCTGCTGGTTGTGTGGGCAGGTACATCCATGACGGGTCAGACGTGACGCTGGTTGTGTGGGCAGGTACATCCATGACGGGTCAGACGTGACGCTGGACACCTTCACGCTGGCCTTGACGGACGGCCTGAACCAGGAGACCAAGGTGATCTCTGTGGAGATCGTGCCCATCGACGACCAGTCTCCCCGGCTGTCCCAGGACCTCAGGCCGCTGCTGATCGTGTCTGAGGGGGACGAGGCCGTCATCACCCCCAGGTCAGCACGCGGGGCCACACTGCACGGGCGTCTGCCTGCCTGCCTGCCTGCCCTCTTCTGCACTCTCTGTCTCTCTCTGTCTCTCTCTGTCTGTCTGTATCGTCTGTCTGTATCTGTCCTTCTTGTTCTCTCTCTCTCTCTCTTCTCCTGTCTGTCTGTCTGTCTCTCTCTCTCCTTCTTCTCTCTTCTTCTCTCTCTCTCTCTCTCTCTCTCTCTCTCTCTCTCCTCTCTCTCTCTCTCTCTCCTCTCTCTCCCCACTACCCTACCGTCTTCCTGCGTTTAATGATTTTCATACCAAATGCCTACCTACTCTTTTTCACAAACACACACACACACAAACACACACGCACACACACACACTCACACACACACCTCAACCAAAATCTTTCTCGTTACACGATCAGCCTCATTCCCCTACTTTAATTAAAGTGTAATGGGGAATGAGAAAGCGGCGCGCAGGGCGGTAAGCTGTCTGCGGGACTGTCTACATGGCGTGGAGCTCCATGAGTTATGTCTGACCTTCCCCGCTGGCCCCCGCAGGCGAGGTGTCAAGCCGTGTACCTTCCCCCCTCACCTCCCTGCTCTACACAACACCGCCACCACGCTGCCTGTAAAGAGAGAACAGCAAGAAAAAGAAAGGAAGGAAGGAAGGAAGGACATGTATATAATGGATGGTGTTTAGAATACAGTGGGGGTGGCTGTGCTTATGTCTGTATCAACAACAGCGCCTTCTTTGTACCGGACAAGTTGAAAGACCTCCTGTAGAATGTGATCCATCATCAAGTGCACAGATATAGATACACACACCACACACACACACACACACACACACACACACATATAATATATATATAATATATATATATATATAATATATATATATATATATATATATATTTTATATATATATATATATAGAGGACGCTTATTGACGCTTTGATATATATATATATAGAGAGAGAGAGAGATAGATAGAGAGACAGATAGATAGATAGATAGATAGATAGATAGACAGACAGATAGATAGACAGATAGACAGATAGATAGATAGATAGATAGATAGACAGACAGACAGATAAAGATAGATAGACAGATAGACAATAGATAATGATAGATAGATAGAACAGACAGACAGATAGATAGATAGATAGATAGATAGATAGATAGATAGATAGATAGATAGATAGATAGATAGATAGATAGATAGATAGATAGATAGATAGATAGATAGATAGATAGATAGATAGATAGATAGATAGATAGATAGATAGATAGATATAAATATAATGTAGACATGTGCATTATTCTTGAAGTGTTTGGAGTTTGGAAGTTATGAACGAAAACTTACAAAACATGTGATACAGTATTCATTTTCTGTATGAAATCTTGCCAGCTAATAAGTATATGCTGATGCAAGTGCAGATTGGAACAACAGTCAGAGAGGGGGAACATGAGAAACGAATTATAATTATTGGATTGTCACCAGTCCTCACAGAAGCTGTTAAAGGGACATCACTGTGCATGGAAGCAAAGGCTTCTCAAAGCAGCCGCTCAGCATATGGTCAGAAAAACCATTGTTACCTGACTTGTCCTGCCCTCTGCTGACTTGTCCTGCCCTCTGCTGACTTGTCCTGTCCTCTGCTGACTTGTCCTGTCCTCTGCTGACTTGTCCTCTGCTGCTTGTCCTGTCCTCTGCTGACTTGTCCTCTGCTGACTTGTCCTGTCCTCTGCTGACTTGTCCTCTGCTGACTTGTCCTGTCCTCTGCTGACTTGTCCTGCCCTCTGCTGACTTGTCCTGCCCTCTGCTGACTTGTCCTGTCCTCTGCCACAATCCTCCATGTTATCTGACTTGTCCTGTCCTCTGCTGACTTGCCCTGTCCTCTGCTGACTTGCCCTGTCCTCTGCTGACTTGTCCTGTTCTCTGCTGACTTGTCCTGTCCTCTGCTGACTTGTCCTGTCCTCTGCTGACTTGTCCTGTCCTCTGCTGACTTGTCCTGTCCTCTGCTGACTTGCCCTGTCCTCTGCTGACTTGTCCTGTCCTCTGCTGACTTGTCCTGTCCTCTGCTGACTTGTCCTGTTCTCTGACTTGTCCTGTCCTCTGCTGACTTGTCCTGTCCTCTGCTGACTTGTCCTGTTCTCTGCTGACTTGTCCTCTGCTGACTTGTCCTGTCCTCTGCTGACTTGTCCTCTGCTGACTTGCCCTGTTCTCTGCTGACTTGTCCTGTCCTCTGCTGACTTGTCCTGTCCTCTGCTGACTTGCCCTGTTCTCTGCTGACTTGTCCTGTCCTCTGCTGACTTGCCCTGTTCTCTGCTGACTTGTCCTGTCCTCTGCTGACTTGTCCTGTCCTCTGCTGACTTGCCCTGTTCTCTGCTGACTTGTCCTGTCCTCTGCTGACTTGCCCTGTTCTCTGCTGACTTGCCCTGTCCTCTGCTGATTTGTCCTGTCCTCTGCCCAGAATCCTGTCAGCCACAGACGAGGACACTGACGACGAGAGCCTGGTCTTCCTCATCGTCAAACAGCCGGAATTCGGCGTCCTTCAGCTGCGGGGTCAGCCGGCCACCAAGGTGCGGCAGGAGCAGGTGAGGGAGGGGCTGGTCAGCTACCTGCACACCAGCGGCGAGATCGGCACCAGCCCCAAGAAAGACAGCGTGTCCTTCATCGTGTCTGACCAGAACTACCTGGCCTCTCCTGACCTGCCCGTCTACGACCTCAACATCACCATCACCCCCGTCAACAACCAGAAGCCCGTCATCCAGGTGGGCAGCCCTATCCTGGTGGCCGAGGGCGAGTCCTTCAGGTTCTCCAAGGACGTGGTCAGCGTCACGG
>CM054140.1:2733648-2746148 GCA_028751875.1 Rapana venosa
AAGCGGAACAGGTTTTGACGTGTGAGCAAGATGTTCTGCGTCCGTTTGCAGAGGGGACCTCGGTTTCTAGTCTCATTATCAGAGCTTTATAGCCCCATAACCAGGGCATCAGTGCACCCTGATATGATAAAAGTGTGTCAAAGTCAAACTGCTATTTTCAAGTGATACATTCTGTGTGTGTGCGTGTGAGGAATGTAACCTCAAACAATGATGAAAAAACAAAAAAACGGAAGCCTTTTGTTATCTTCAACACAAGAATCTACTCATTGATACTCCAGCAATGTGGTCACGAAATATGGATGCTGAGGTTTTTTCTGCGCTGTTTAAAACCTTGATGGATGGATGGATGGATGGATGGATGGATGGATTGGTGTGTTGACTGCTGTGTGCAGGTGGGGGAGAACTTCACGCAGAACGACGTGGACATGAACCGGGTGCGCTACCTGCACACCACCCGCATGGGGCTGTCCCAGAGCGACAGCTTCGTCTTCGTCCTCTCTGACGGCACTCACCGCAGACACCAGGAGACCTTTGAGATCATGGTCAGTGACTCACACACACACACAGTGACACAGTGACACACACAGAGACACAGTGACACACACAGACACACACAGACACAGACACCAGGAGACCTTTGAGATCATGGTCAGGCACACACCACACACACACACAGACACACACAACATCGCATACTCACAAACAAACACACACACAAACACACACACACATTGAAAATATTCAGTGAAAACCAAACCAAAAGAGAACCATCACAACCAAAGCACGCAACAAATACCATCCCTCCCCCCTCCCCCCCCCCCTCACTGAAGAAGAAAACACAGCCCACACTCACCACCCAACAACCCCAACCCCAAACGACCAGACAACAGACAGCAGACACCAACAAAGCACACATACAACAACACCAGACAACAGACAGCAACAACAGCACCAAACAACAGCCCAACCAGACAACAAACACCAGACAACAGACACAGACAACCAGACAACAGACAACAACACAGACACCAGACAACAGACAACATACACCAGACACCAGACAACAGACACCAGACAACAGACAACCAGACACAACAACCAGACAACAGACACCAGACAACAGACAACAGACAAACAGACACCAAACAACAAACCACCAAACCAACAGACAACAGACACCAGACAACAGACAACAGACAACAGACACCAAACAACAGACACCAGACACCAAACAACAGACACCAGACAACAGACAACAGACACCAGACATCAGACAACAGACACCAGACAACAGACACCAGACACCAAACAACAGACACCAGACAACAGACAACAGACACCAAACAACAGACAACAGACACCAGACAACAGACACCAGACAACAACAACAGCACCAGACAACAGACACCAAACAACAGACAACAGACACCAGACAACAGACAACAGACAACAGACAACACTTACAGCAGGATCTCTTCCTATAAAGCAGAAAAGAAAACACACAACAGAAAACTAACAAGCAACAACAAAATGAATCAGAAAAAAACACATCCATTTACGTCTGTTGTGTCGTAAAGTGGTTTTTGTCCTAAAGTGGACAGCTCAGTGGAGGCAAGAACTCCTCCCTGGGTCTGGAAGCATCTTGTGGGAACAACCCCTTCCCCCCCCCCCCCCCCCCCCCCCCCCCCCCCCCCCCCCCGTCCTGCCAATCCAGAGACTGCCAATCCTGAAAAAATCGCCAGATCTGACTGACCATTCCTATTATCTGTGTGAGCGTAGGAATAGGGCTAAACAAAAGATTTCATTGGGAGTTAGGTGGTATTGATTTTGCACTCGCCGTCTTGACAGAGAGCTATTTATCTATTGATATCTTTTTGTTGTCATTATTGTGGGTCGTGTTTTCATCTGTGTGGATAGAAAATATTGAGCTGAGCAGTTTAAAAAATAGTTTCAAGTTGCTTTTATACTAGGTTCGTGCAGTTGAACGTCTCAGGTCAGTTAGCACCAAAGAAAGAATGCCTGAACCACACACCCCCTGTCTTCCCCAGGTGCGGAATTCTCGGAAGGCGAATATCGCGCTGCTGAACCGGGGGATGACGGTGCGGGAGGGGGAGCGGGTGGCCATCAGCACCTTCAACCTGTCGGCCTCTGACGAGAGCACCAAGGCCGAGGAGATCGTCTTCGCCGTCATCAGGCCGCCCCGCCTGGGGCAGCTGGAGAACATCGACGTCCTCTTCAAGCCCCTCCGGAGCTTCACCCAGATGGACCTGGCGGCACAGAAGGTGGGGGTGGGGGTGGATGAGGGTGGTGGTGGTGGTGGTTGGTAGTGTGTGTGAGAGAGGGGGTTGTAGGTAGGAGTTGGTCTATGTCATGTTGTAATCATCAGGAAGACAGGACGGCTGTAGGCAGGAGCTGTTGTTGTGTCTGAGCTGTTGTGTCAGCCTCTTCCGCTGTAGTGCCCTGCATTGTGTCAGCACACACACACACACACACATCTCTCTCTCTCTCTCTCTCTCTCTCTCTCTCTCTCTCTCTCTCTCTCCTCTCTCTCTCCTCCTCTCTCTCTCTCTCTCTAGCTCTGTACACACAAGCCATGTGTAGGGAAGTGGTTAATTACAGTTATTGTCTGATGTTTACAGATGGCTTTGAGCCATTTGATTCCCTGCTTCTTTCAGTGATAGATGTTTGCTTGCTTGATTGCTTGATTGATTGATTGCTTGAGTGTGTTTCTGTTCTTTGGCTACAGCTCAGAGGTTCACCAAGGGTGAGATTTTGCCTATGCGACCATTTTAGGCATGAAGGTTCCTGCATTGAGACTTTGGGGGATGATGGATGGACATGACCACTGGTCTGTGACTGAAGGCGGCTAGGATGCAGTGATGGGTCCATTACACGTTGATTGGCTGTGCATTTGGTGAACTGGTTTCGTGATTGATTGATTGATTAAATGATTGACTGACTGATTGACTGATTGCCTGATTGACTGATTGATTGACTGACTGATTGCGGTCAGGTGGTGTACAATCACCTGACGAAGAACGACATCACAGAAGACTCCTTCGCCTTCACGGTGACCAATGGGCTGAGCGAGGTCAAGGACGGAGAGTTCCGCATCGACATCCAGCCCCTGGACAGAGTCCTGCCCTCCCTGGTCACCAACAACCTCATCGAGGTCAGTGTGTCTGTGTAGCGTAGTGTAGCGTAGTGTAGTGTAGTGTAGCGTAGTGTAGTGTAGCGTAGTGTAGTGTAGTGTAGTGTAGTGTAGCGTAGCGTAGTGTAGTGTAGCGTAGCGTAGTGTAGCGTAGTGTAGCGTATTGTAGCGTAGTGTAGCGTAGCGTAGTGTAGTGTAGCGTAGTGTAGCGTAGCGTAGTGTAGTGTAGTGTAGCTTAGCGTAGTGTAGCGTAGCGTAGCGTAGGGTAGTGTGGTGTAGTGTAGTGTAGCGTAGCGTAGTGTAGTGTAGCGTAGTGTAGTGTAGTGTAGCGTAGCGTAGTGTAGTGAAGCGTAGCGTAGCGTAGTGTAGTGTAGTGTCGCGTAGCGTAGTGTAGTGTAGTGTAGTGTAGCGTACTGTAGTTTAGTCTAGTATAGTGTAGTGTAGCGTAGCGTAGCGTAGCGTAGGGTAGTGTAGTGTAGCGTAGCGTAGTGTAGTGTAGTGTAGCGTAGTGTAGTGTAGTGTAGTGCAGTGTAGTGTAGTGTAGTGTAGTGTAGTGCAGTGTAGTGTAGTGTAGTGTAGTGTAGTGTAGCGTAGCGTAGTGTAGTGTAGCGTAGCGTAGTTTAGTGTAGTGTAGTGTAGTGTAGTGTAGCGTAGTGTAGTGTAGTGTAGTGTAGCGTACTGTAGTTTAGTGTAGTATAGTGTAGTGTAGCGTAGCGTAGTGTAGTGTAGTGTAGTGTAGCGTAGTGTAGTGTAGCGTAGCGTAGCGTAGTGTAGTGTAGTGTAGTGTTAGCCGCTCCGTGTCTGGCAGTGTTAGCTCTTGGGTACATCCAGCCTGTGGGCAGTCCTGCAATCCCTGGTCACCAGCAGCTTCAGCTAGTGTTGGTCCTGGTCTCAGCTGACCTCAGCGTGGCAGTGTTAGCTCTTGGGTACATCCAGCCTGTGGGCAGTCCTGCAATCCCTGGTCACCAGCAGCTTCAGCTAGTGTTGGTCCTGGTCTCAGCTGACCTCAGTGTGGCAGTGTCAGCGCTTGTGCACCAGCCTCTGGGCAAAATCCTGTGTGCTCTGTGTCCTCCACAGCCTGATGAAGGTCAGCGTGGTTCTCCTTGTTGCCGCTCCAGTTCTGGCAGGTGCAGCATTTGTCTCCCAGTCCCTGGATAGAGTCCTAGACTGCCCTTCTCCTGACTGGGGTCAGTATGCAGCGGTAGCCGCTCCGTGGCTTGGCAGTGTGGGCACGTGTGGACAGTGGTCTGCTTTCCCTGGTCATCGACCCCTGATGGAGATCGGTATTCAGTGCCACGTATGGAGGTGGGGGTCACTAGTGGACAGACAGTCCAGCTCCTGATCCTTTGTGTTTTCTGGTTCAATCCTCCCTAGAGCTTCGAGCTTTCCTAACAGTGACAGTTGGTGTAGGAGACTGTTGTGACCACTGTTGAGGTAGGAAGCCACATTCCGACAGGAGAAAAATGGCGATGTGATGGGGGTGGGGTTACAATGCAGTGCATGGGGGAGGGGGGGGGGGGGGTCACTGGTGGACAGAACGTCCACTCCTGATCGGACAGTCACTGAGGCCACAGGTTGGAGTCCTCACTGCAGCAGCCTGTTCAGTTGTTCCCGGCAACGAGTGTAGGTACCTTCCCGTTCCCCTGCCAGTTTTCCCATGAGACTTTAAGATGAAGACCTGTGTGCGAATGTTCGCGCGATATCTTGTGCATGTTAAAATCCCATCCAGCTGTCGTAGAAGAGTAGGCCAGCTGTAGCCAGGGGTAGAATGACACGACCGTGCCCAGCCTGCACTATGCAGTGTACAGAAATATGGGCTTCCCCATGCCACTTTCCTATCTCAGTCATCTGACACATCATCACTTTAGTCATCTGACACATCATCACTTCAGTCATCTGACACATCATCACCTCAGTCATCTGACACATCATCACTTCAGTCACCTGACACATCATCACGTCAGTCACCTGACACATCATCCCTTCAGTCACCTGACACATCATCACTTCAGTCACCTGACACATCATCACCTCAGTCATCTGACACATCATCACTTCAGTCACCTGACACATCATCCCTTCACTCACCTGACACATCATCACTTCAGTCATCTGACACATCATCACTTCAGTCACCTGACACATCATCACCTCAGTCATCTGACACATCATCCCTTCAGCCACCTGACGCCTCCTCACCCTCACTGACAGACCCCCCGCTGTGCCCCCCCAGGTGTTGCAGGGCGGGGAGGTCAAGGTCTCCCCCTACCACCTGAAGGCCATGGACCCGGACACGGCCACCCACAACATCACCTTCCGCGTGGTCAAGCCGCCCACCTACGGGCAGCTGCTGGTCAGGGGCGGGCAGGTGGCCTCCGCCTTCACGCAGAACGACGTGGAGCTGGGCCAGGTGCGCTACGAGAGTGACGGGTCGCGGGCCGGGCTGGACAACTTCCTCTTCTCCCTCTCCGACGGCCGCCACAGCGGCTTCCTGCTCAACGGCACTCTGCAGTCACAGCCCGCCATGGCCAGCATCTTCATCAAGCCGCTGGTGGAAGGTGCGTGCTGGATGTGGCGCCAGGATGTGGCGATGCGATTGGTGTGGAGTGTGTGGTGGTGGTTTGGAGGAACAGGGGGGAGGGTGTGTGTGTGTAGTGTGTGTGTGTGTGTGGTGTGTGTGTGGTGTGTGTGTGGTGTGTGTGTGGTTGCATGATGTCTCGTTCTGGTCAGCTGAAGGCATTTTTTGTTTGTGTGTTGTTTATTGTGTTGTTTTGTGTTGTTTTTGTGTTGTCAATTTTACATTTAGCTTACATAAGTCATTTGTTGTTTTCTCTTCCTGTTTTACAGCAAAATCCTTCATGTCATTTGAGCGCTTTGATTTGTTGCTTTACAAGATTCAGCGCTATATAAATTCCATATATTATTATTATTATTATTATTATAATGTCAGCTGGCGCTTTTTGCCTTTCATTTGCAGTGATTACAGGAGAGTCTTTGTACAGAGACTGTACACTACATGAGGGTCTTTGTACAGATACTGTACACTACATGAGGGTCTTTGTACAGATACTGTACACTACAGGAGAGTCTTTGTACAGATAATGTACACTACTGGAGAGTCTTTGTACAGATACTGTACACTACAGGAGAGTCTTTGTACCTGTAGATACTTATCTGTCTAGCCACCCGCCAGTCACTGCATGGTCATCATTGAGGGGGGGGGGGAGGTGGAGGGGTAAGGGGGGGGGGGGGGTAGAGCGCAGTGGGGAGGAGGTGCGTTTGACACCGCCACTGCCAATAGCAGTTGAAGGGAAAGCACTCTGCTGGCTGCCTGTCGCGGCCTTCTGTTCCCCAGTAGAGGGGCGTCAGTCAGGGGGGAACGGTCCTTCGGACAGGAAGGTTGGAAAGCACCGTGTTCCACTAGGGCCTAGCTTAGATTAGCTGTTGACAGGGGGAGGAGGGAAGGCACTGCCTGTCAGCACTGACCAGTGTCCTGGTGTCAGGTCATGACCAGTGTCCTGGTGTCAGGTCAGGGCAGTGGTCACTGAGGTTTGCCCAGTCAACAGTCTGCTGTGGACAACTGACCTCGTGTGCTCTTCACACACACGCACAGACACACACATACCTACAGACACACAGACACTCCCACAGACAGACAGACATCCCTACAGACACACAGGCACTCCCAAATACACACAGCACACCCACAGACACACAGACACTCACACAGACACACACAGACACTCACACAGACAGACCAACACTATCACAGGCACATTGACACTCACTCAGACAGACCAACACTATCACAGACAGACACTGCCACAGACAGACAGACAGACAGACAGACAGACAGACAGACGGAAAGCAGACAGGAACAGACAACTGATTTTGGAGTGAAGAGAGTGACAGAAGGACGTCAGAGAGGACAGGCAGGCCGTGGTGACGTGGAGGACTTCTTGGCCAGTGGAGTGTGAACTCTGACCTTGGTGGTGGTCAGTGGGGGAGGGAAGGTGGGGTGGGGGGGGGGGGGGGGGGGGGGGTTATAACAAAAAAAGATGTAGATGGATCGTTGAAGTATCAACTCCATTTCTTAACTTGTTATTGTGCACACACACCAGTCTGTCTCTGTCTCTGTCTGTCTGTCTGTCATTTTGTCTCTGTCTCTGTCTGTCTGTCTGTCATTTTGTCTCTGTCTCTGTCTGTCTGTTTGTCATTTTGTCTCTGTCTCTGTCTGTCTGTTTGTCATTTTTGTCTCTGTCTATGTCTGTCTGTCTGTCTGTCATTTTGTCTCTGTCTCTGTCTGTCTGTCTGTCATTTTATCTCTGTCTCTGTCTTTGTCTGTCTGTCATTTTATCTCTGTCTCTGTCTTTGTCTGTCTGTCATTTTATCTCTGTCTCTGTCTTTGTCTGTCTGTCATTTTATGTCTCTGTCTCTGTCTTTGTCTGTCTGTCATTTTGTCTCTGTCTGTCTGTTTGTCATTTTATCTCTGTCTGTGTCTGTCTTTATGTCTGTCATTTTATCTCTGTGTCTGTCTTTATGTCTGTCATTTTATCTCTGTGTCTGTCTTTATGTCTGTCATTTTATCTCTGTCTCTGTCTTTGTCTGCCTGTCATGTTATCTCTGTCTCTGTCTTTGTCTGCCTGTCATTTTATCTCTGTCTCTGTCTTTGTCTGCCTGTCATGTTATCTCTGTCTCTGTCTTTGTCTGCCTGTCATGTTATCTCTGTCTCTGTCTTTGTCTGTCTGTCATTTTATCTCTGTCCCTGTCTTTCTGTCTCTTTATCTCTGTCTGTCCTCTCTCTTTCTGTCTCTGTCTGTCTGTCTGTCTCTTTCATGCATGTGTCGCATATGCGTGCCCTTCCTTTGTGTGTGCGGATGCGTGCGTGCGTGCGTGCGCGCGCGCGCGCGCGCGCGCGTGTGTGTGTGTGTGTGTGTGTGTGTGTGCGTGCGTGCGTGCGTGCGTGTGTGTGTGTGTGTGTGTGTGTGTGAGCAAACTAAAGACAAACACTTAGAATGCCACCCCAACCCCCCAACCCCACCACCCACCCCTGAATGTTTTAGACACGATCCGAAAAATTACCAAAATTAATCAGAACTGTTGGAGGCTTTTTTTTTTACAAATTAATTAATTTATTTTAGAAAACAGAAGGAAAAAAGGGGAGGTGGGGGAGGGGGTAAGACCTGAGGGCTGTGTTTTGCTGGTTACCACAGGGCTGTGCAGAAGGCAGGGCTGAGGGGAAAGTCAAGTCAAAGTCAAAGTCAAAAGTCAAAAACACTTTAATCATCCCATGAAGGGCAATTACAATACTGACAGGCACATTGATACTCATCAAATATATCAAAGACACAAAAGCTATATTTCATATTGGTTTTCAAATAAAATGTCACGACACACACACACACACACACACACACCACACACACGCGCGCATGCGCACACACATCAATTGTGAACACAATTTTAAACCCATTGACTAGAAGACATAAAAACTTATTTTTACGCACGCATATACGCAGCACGTACACACGCACGTACGTGTGTGTGCGAACACGCCCACGCACACCCACACCATACACCAATATATGAATTCAATGTTTTAAGACAGTTGACTAGAACACAGACTTATTTCACACACCCACGCACCCACACACACACACACACACACACAATTATGTATTGACTACACTCGTACAATGACAATCAGGCAGATAATTCAGAGAAATGTAAAAACTAGGTAGTCAACATCATTGTGAATTCAGAAGTCGAATGCTTACTGGCACAAAAGAATTTCTTTTTCTGTTGGTTTTGCTGATGGGACACTGAAAACGGCGTTCCGAAGGCAACATTTGAAATTCTGGAAACAAAGCATGAGAAGGATCAGCCAAAATGGCTGTGGCTTTGCGTACAAGCTGCTGATTGCAGAACGACATGAGATCTCTTTGTTCTTTGGGGAAAGGGAGCTAATGGCTTGGTAAGGGCCTGCTCTTCATTACCGCCCCCTGACTTCAAAGGTGATGAGCCCGACATGAGGGGTGAGGGGTGAGGGGGAGGGGGGGGGTATGTTCCCCCTCAGAGAGGAAGTTCAGTGCTCCCCACAGCACAGTACTTGTTTACTACCCTACCCTACCCTACCTGTGGGAAAGACAACACTGTACTAAGAAAACACTGTACTGTACTGAGACAACACTGTACTGTACTGAGACAACACTGTACTGAGACACATAAGACAACACTGTACTAAGAAAACACTGTACTAAGACACATAAGACAACACTGTACTGAGACACATAAGACAACACTGTACTAAGACACATAACAACAACACTGTACTGAGACACATAAGACAACACTGTACTGAGACACATAAGACAACACTGTACTGAGACACATAACAACAACACTGTACTGAGACACATAAGACAACACTGTACTGAGACAACACTGAACAACACTGTACTAAGACACATAACAAACTGTATAACACATAAGAAACACTGTACAGAACATAACAACAACACTGACTAAGACACTAAGACAACACTGTACTGAGACACATAAGAACAACACTGTACTAAGACACATAACAACAACAACAACAACAACAACAACAGAGCTGCCGTCATCACCCTCTGTAAGAGGAGTGGGGGAACAACCAGTTTGGAAAGGGAGGGGGGGGGGGGGGATGACAGAGATGGGAAGATGGAGGATTGAGCAGGGACGGAAAAGAGAGAAGAAACAGAGGGGACAGAGAGAGAATAAATGAATGATCGAATGATTAAATGAATGAATTAAGTAATTAATTAATTATCTTTATTTTCCAATGCGTGTGTGTGTATGATGTTAACTAGTTTAAGAAAGAAAGATGTGCAAGACTGTAATCCACCTTACTCCTGCTAAAGTTTCATGGTTTAAAGTCTGTCGGTCTGTCTGTCTGTCTGTCTGTCTGTCTGTCTGTCTGCCTCTCTCTGTCTCTGTCTCTCTCCTCTCTCTCTCTCTCTCTCTCTCTCTCTCTCTCTCTCTCTCTCTCTCTCTCTCTCTCTCTCTCTCTCTCTCTCTTCGTAATCAGGGCAAGGGTCGGATGAAAAAAAGTATATAAATACTGACTTTGTTACATCCCTCTCCCCCCCCCCCTATCCCCCTCCCCGACACACACACACACACCTCCCTCTCTCTCTCTACAAAACTCTCACCACCACCATCCCCCCTCCCCCTCTCTCTGTACCAGACGCCCCGACGCTGGTGACCAACAAATCGCCGGAGACCCTGCAGTACTTTGGGCGGCGGCGCTACGGCTTCCGGCTGAACAGCAAGCTGCTGCGCGCGGTGGACTCGGACACGGACAGCAGCAGTCTGCTGTACGTCATGGCGCAGCGGCCGCGGCACGGCCACATGGAGAACACGGTGGCCAAGCGCTACGTCAGGCGCCGCTTCACGCAGCGCGACCTGGACGAGGACAGCCTGCTGTACATCATCAACCCCAAGACCGCCGCCACCAGCGACAACTTCACCTTCCGCGTGGAGGACTCCCGCGGCAACACGCTGGATGACCAGAGGTATGGGGCTGGCTGTGTGGGGGTGTGGGTGTGGGGGGGGGTTGTGTGTGTGTGTGTGTGTGGGGGGGGGGGGGGGGGGGGGGTTGTGTGTGGGTGTGTGTGTGAGAGGTGTGTGTGTGTGAAGGAAGGATGGGAGTTGTCTACCATGGTCTGTCTCTATCCTCTAGTATTTGTCTGTCTGTCTGTCTGTCTGTCTGTCTGTCTGTCTGTCTGTCTCTCTCCCCGATGAGTGAAGAATTGTGTACTGTTGTTTTAGACTCTAGGAGTCAGGTGAGTGTCGATGCCAGCTGTGTGCTGATGGCAGAGAAAGAGAACTTCATTTCTGTGCCGTGGTCCTGCTGTGTGAGCTGGCAGTCTGAAGGTAGTCCTGCAAAACCTTGGCACCGTCATTGCAGCGTAGTCAGGGGGCTGAACTGCGGGGTGACGTATGCGGTATGACGTCATACACCTTGCAGCGTTGTCAGGGAGGGGCTGAACTGCGGGGTGACGTATGCGGTATGACGTCATACACCTTGCAGCGTAGTCAGGGGGCTGAACTGCGGGGTGACGTATGCGGTATGACGTCATACACCTTGCAGTGTTGTCAGGGAGGGGCTGAACTGCGGGGTGACGTATGCAGTATGACGTCAGATCATGAATCTGAGGCTGCAGCCACCAATTCACTGCACTGTGTCTGCCATGTCCCTGAGGCTGCTGCTGACGTGGGTGGCTGTGTGCTGCTGCTGCTGACGTGGGTGGCTGCTAGCTGCTGCTGACGTGGCTGCTGTGTGCTGTGCCGTGTGCAGGTTCCACATGAGCTGGTCCCGGGTGTCCTTTGAGCGCAAGGAGACGGTGGCCTGCGAGAACATCGGCCGCCTCTCCGTCACCCTGCGGCGCTCCGGCGACCTGACCCACTCCGCCTTCGTCAGCATCCAGGTGCGCGAGGTGTCGGCCACCATCGGCGAGGACTTCATCCCCAGCTCCGCCAAGCAGGTCCAGTTTGACCCAGGTGGGTGGTGGGGGGGGGGGGGGGGGGGGGGGAGGTGGGTGGATGGGGGGGGTGAATGAGTGGGTGGGTAGATGGGTAGATAGGGGATACAGGGGTGGGGTGGTAGGTGGGTGGATGAGTAAGTTGGGGATGGGTAGGTGGGTAGATGAGGAGGTGGGAAGGTGGGTGATTGCGTGGATAGGTGGGTAGCTGGGTGGATGGGGAATAAAGGGGTGGGTGGTTAGGTGGTTGGATGAGTAGTTGGGGGATGGGTAGGTGTGGGGGGTGGTTAGGGGGGGGGGGATGGTGGATAGTCGCAGGATGAACGAGTGCATACTAAACTTGACTGTGGAGACTGGGTGACTTGGGGTTAGCGCCACTTTGAACTGGAGAGGCTCTTTGATAGTGATGTCCTGTGTGTGGAATAACTGTTTGTGGTGGAGTGTGATTCCTCCCTTCGTTCTGGCAAGTGGCAGGCACTGGCTTTCCTAATTGACAATACGAGTCAGTGAAGGGATCGGGAGTGTGAGTGGATCGCGCGGAGTGGAGTGGAGTGGTGTGGAGTGAAGTGGTGTGTGACACAGTGAATTAGTGTGGAATGGAACTGTGTGGTATGGAATGGAGTGGTGTGGTATGGTGTGGAGTGGAGTGGTGGGGAATAGAGTGGATTGGTGTGGAGTAGTTTGGAATGGAATGTTGTGGAGTGGGATTAAAGTGGAGTGGTTTGGTTTGTTGTGGTGAGGGGTGGTGTGGAGTGGTGTGGGGTGGTATGGAGTGGAGTGCAGTGCGGTGGTATGGAGTGGAGTGGAGTGCGGTGGTATGGAAT
>CM054140.1:2758648-2796148 GCA_028751875.1 Rapana venosa
ACCATACCAACCAACCATACCATACCACACACATAACACACCATACCAAATACACCCAACAACCAACATACCATACCACACCATACCACACATAATCCACGTACCAACAACATACATACCACACCATAAACCATACCACACACCAACCATACAACCATACCACACATACCAACAACCATACCATACCAACCCACCATACCATTACCAACCAACCTACCATACCATACCACCATACTCAATAACACCATACATACCACAACCACCATACCAACCATACCACACCCACCATACCACTACCACACATCCAAACCTCACAATACCATACCAATATACCACACCATACCATATCATACCACACCAACCATACCATACCATAACCATACCATACACACCATACACCACCAAATCACACTACCATACATACATACCACACATACCCACCATACCAACATACATACTACATACCATCACACCATCACACACCCATACATACCACACCATACCAACCATACATACACACCATACCATACACACACCATACCATCCCATACACACCATACCATACCATACACACCATACCATACCATACACATACCACACCATACCACACCATACCATACCAACCATACAACCATACTCATACCACACCATACCAACATACACCATACCATACCATACCATACATACCATACCATACCACCTACATACAATCCATACACACCATCCATACCATACCACACACCATAATACATACCATACAACACCCATACCATACCATACCATACCTACCATACCACACCATACACACCACCTACCAACCACCATCCCACACCAACCATACCACACCCCATACCACCATACCATACCACACCATATCATACCATACATAATTATCACACCAGACCAGACCATACCATAGCACACCATACCACACCATATCAAACCATACATAATTATCACACCAAACCAGACCATACCATAGCACACCATACCATACCATACCATACCATACATAATTATCATACCAGACCATACCATACCATTCCATACCACACCATACCATACCATACATAATTATCATACCATACCATACCATAGCACACCATACCACACCATACCATACCATACATAATTATATCATACCAGACCATACCAGACCATAGCACACCATACCACACCATACCATACCATACATAATAATTATACCAGACCAGACCATACCATACCATTCCATACCACACCACTCCATGCCATACCACACCATACCACACCCCTCCATACCATACTGGCAGTACATAGTATAATATTATGGTTATATAGCTTTATAGTCTGGTGATAATTATGTACTTGTACTCAACAGCCTCTGTGTGCGTGCGTGCGTGCGTGTGTGCGTGTGTGCGTGCGTGTGTGTAACAATAACAACAATAACAATAACAATAATTTTAATTCAGTTTTTGCAGGCCATATGGCCCATAGGAACAACAGTTAATCATATACTTTCATGTAAGGTGAACATCCTTACTTCTGATATCTAAACATTTAGTAAGAAATAATCCAACTTTAAACATCAAACTAGGTTTAGTGTTCATACAAAGAAGCTGCACTTTCAGATTCGATGGAAATCTGTAATAATACAGAGGAATACATTTTCTTCGCAATACAGCATATTTTGGGCATACAAGTAAAAAGTGACAAACATCTTCAATTTGTTGGCCATCACACTGAGAGCAGAATGGATCAGTAATCGGTTTGCCATACGTGAAATTCCATTTAAAGGTAATCTGTTTGACCTCAGTAAACATATACCTCTACGGTATTCTAAAGGTTCTACTTCACATACATAATTTGCTCTACAAATAATCGGGTGATAATCTAAGTAGTCAGGGTATGCTGATAGAGAGTCATGCCATTTTTGTTGGTACACATCTTGTATCGTATTTGGAATTCTTTCATGAAGGATGAGGAATTACCACAATTTTGCATTGTCCAAACATAACCAAATCCGTGGGTGCATAAAATCTTTCTAACATGTGTTACCCAATTTATTCTCCCTGCTTCATCCTGTCTACACAACATATTGTAGCATTGTCTGGGATATCTATGATCAGGCATATCCAAAATTTTTAGCCAATATTTGATTACTCTGGTAACAGTGTCAACAAAAATGTGATGTCTACCACAATCGCCAAGGCAAATATTATTTTTAACATCTCTGCCAACCCCCAGGACCATTTTGCAAATTTTTACCTGTATTTTTCAATATCATGATACTGCTGAAAACCCCAAATTTCAGAACCATAGAGGAGGATTGGTTTCACTTTTGTATCAAAAATACTAAAAACTGTAGATGCTGGAAGATTCTTTAACCTGAAGTACAATCTTTTGATACCAGCAACAGCCTTCAATGCTTTTTCAGAGAGATTTTCGATACATTTTGACTAGTTCAATGTTGAGCCAAAAACCACACCCAGATAATTATAACTAGATTCTACTTGTATCGGCTTTCCTAAATAACACCATTTTTCAGACTTCTTAGTAAATTCACCATTTTTAAAAACGACTACTTTAGTTTTGTCCATATTTACAGAAATTCCCCATTTCTTACAATAATTTTCCAAACAATTGATCTTTTTCTGCAAGTCTACAACTGAATCTGAAACTAAAGCAATATCATCTACATACATAAGTAAGAGTATGCCTAGTGGCTCAGAAAATACATCTATGCCTTGAGTATCTGATCCAGTGAGATCTGATTCTAGTTCAGAAATAAAAATCGAAAATAATAGGGGACTCAACATACAACCTTGTCTGACACCAGAAATACAATCAAAATATTCAGTAATGTGAGCCCCGACTCTCACAGCTGCCTTCACACTTTTGTACATGCTTTGCAGCGTCATGAACATTTTATCATGGATTCCTTTTTGCAGCAGCAGAAATAAAAGTTTTATTCTGTCAACACTGTCAAATGCTTTGGAAAAATCTACAAAAAGAGTATAAAACCTACCACCTTTCTTTCTTAGATACTTTTGTGCTAGAGACTGAAGTGTAAAAATGTGATCGATGGTGCTGTAACCTTTGCGAAAACCAACCAGCCTGTGCCTCAGGAATTAAGTGTGCACTTTCACAGAACTTTGTCAGTCTTTCATTCAGAATTGTACTATACAGTTTACCAATTATGTTTAACAATGAGATACCTCTGCGTGTGTGTGTGTGTGTGTGTGTGTGTGTGTGTGTGCAGGGTGGCGGGAGTTCGAACACCGCTGCTACCTCTTCGTCCAAGATGGCCTCAGCTGGAACGCTGCAGAGAGAGCATGCGCCATTTCCCATGGTGCCCACCTCACTTCCGTCCGCTCCATGCGCCATCTGCGCTGGCTGGGAGAAAACCTCAACCAAAAATCTTTCTGGATTGGTGAGGATGGCTGCAGGGTTTGTTGTTGGTGGTTGTTGGTGTTTGTTGTTGTTGTTGTTTGTTGGTGTTTGCTGTTGTTCTTTGTTGTTGTTTGTTGTTCTTTGTTGTTGCTATTTGTTGGTGTTTGTGGTTTGTGTTGAGTGTTCCCCATGTTTACAGCATGGAAGTCACCCAGAGTGTACATTCATACACCCTGTCTCACATAGTTATCACATCTAATAATAATAATAATAATAATAATACATGGAATTTATATAGCGCTATATCTTGCATCAAATCAAAGCCCTTTCGTTCATCCTACTCATTCACATGCTGCCAGTTACAATTAATAGGTTGTTGGGGTATTTTTGCAAGTTCAAATGTATACACACACGCTCGCACGCACACACGCACGCACACACGCACGCACACCCACATAAAGGTTTACTCTGGCAGGGTGATGGGGTTTGGGCTGTTGAGGGAAGGGACAAAAATGAAATGGAACAAGAGGGGGCACATCTGGGAATCACTCTGTGACCTAGGCACACACTGAATGTCCAGCTCATATCCAGTCAGTACAGAGAGACGTGTGTGTTGTGTGTGTGTGTGTGTGTGTTGTTGTGTGTGTGAGAGAGAGAGAGAGAGAGAGGAGAGAGAGGAGAGGAGAGAGAGAGAGAGAGAGAGAGGAGAGAGATGAAGGCAGTGTGTCCGTAGGTGTGAGGTGTGAACAAGCTGTGATAGAGAGACGTGTCTGTGTGTGTGATGGAGGCAATGTTCTGTAGGTGTGGTGAACAAGCTGTGAACAAGCTGTGATAGAGAGACGTGTCTGTGTATGTATGTGTGTGTGGTGTGTGTGTGTGTGTGTGTGTGTGTGTGTGTGTGTGTGTGGTGCAGGTCTGAACGACAAGCGGCAGAAGGGGCAGTGGGAGTACACCAACAGAGAGCCGCCGACCTTCAGCCACTGGAAGAGCGGGGGGCCCAGCGTCAAGCGGCGCCGCCACAAGAAGAACTGCGCGCTGGTGAAGAACACCCTCAAGTGGCGCAACAAGCGCTGCAGCAAGTACCCAGCCCGCTTTGTCTGCGAGATCGTGCCCCCTCACCACTCCTCCGTCACCCCCACCTCCCCCGCCCTCTACTCGTCGGGCTTCCGCGCGGACGACAAGAGCCAGGGCAGCCAGAGGCCGCGCAAAGCCGTGAGGGGCCGCAAGAACAGGAGGAGCCGCAAAGCCATGCAGCAGGCCTTCTTCTTCGGGGAGTAGCGCTGTCCGCGTCACGGCCTTCCTCCCTCCTCACCAGCTTCAGGGCCAGTGGGACAACGCTTGACCCCTGTGGTGGATTCAGGACTGGGCTGTGATGGGCTGTGATGTGCTGTGATGTGCTGTGATGTGGCGTGATGTGGTGTGTGGACAGCAGGGAGGTGTGGGGACAGAACGGGGGCTGGACAAAGGTGGGAAGACACAAAGAAGCACCGTTCTGACCACGCCTGAAGCCGGCGTGGAGACTGTGTGTAGGACATCGCCTCTCTGTGAGCTGACTTCAGCTGCCTGCCACAAACGCTGCAGCACTGAGCTGACCACAACACAGCTTTCCATGACAGAACCACCGGGACTGGCACTGTGAAGAACAGCAAAACTGGAGGTGGCCTCCCCAGCAGACTGTGAACAGTTGTATTCCGGCTGGTGTACATGACTTGCTTTTGATGGAACAGCACTTCACACAAACATGTGCACACACACCACACACACACACACAAACAGAATGCATGCATGTTTCAAGTACATAGAAATAAAAAGTTTGACTTGACTTGACTTGACAACACACACACACTACACAGAGCAGCATGTTCAAAGATACCCACAACTAAGGAACAGTGGCAGTGGCGGTGATGTGACAACCATGACTGACCAGTCAGGTCATTGACTTCAAGACTGACCTCCCCCCCCCCCCCCCCACACGACACTATGACGGTGTGCCTTCATCATGTCATGTGATGCTTGGATTTGCGCGACCCTGACACTGGACAGGAGGCTGGACACAGCTGACGTCACCACACTGCATGCTCCTGTGGCACAGAGCCTGACTGCCCAGAGCTCTGCAGTGGTCACGGCAGACAGCAGAGGGGCGGGCGGCTTCCCTCTGTGTGTATACATACATTATACTATATCATATATATATATATGTATGTCTGTGCAGGCAGAACAGCCTGTGGTCTGGATTTCTAATTTAAAACATATTTTGGCTACATGGGGGTTACGTTTTCGTCAGAGGATACAAGAGAGAGACAGACAGAGAGAGAGAGAGAGGGCTTAGAGACTGTCTGTCCCTCAGACAGGGCGATGTTTCTTGCTGAGTTCTCATGTACTCTCTCCCTCCTTGGGCTTTGTCCAGCACTGTAGTGGGCTTTCTGTCCCCGTGCACGTTGTTTTATTCGTTCTTTTCTAACTTTTGTTTGGGTATTGTTGCAGCAAGCTTTTTGGTAGTGGCTTTTTTTTTTTACACCTGTGCAATATCTAGACATTTGTTTAGGTTAGGGAAGATAGTGGGAGGGGGGTTGTTAGGGATGGGGGTGAGGAGGTAGAGACCAGTTAAAGAAGCATTTCCATCTCCTGTTATTAATTTCTATCCAGAGTTCACGGTGACTCAGCTCTGCTGTCACGGTGCTGCTCACTGGAGGGAGCAGTTGTAACCTTATGGAGACGAAAGCAACACTAAGGGCAGTGATGGCCACACGCTCATTCATTGGCCACAACGCGTTTTAGCAGAAACTGCACTGCACAGGGAAGGCTGGCTGGTCAGGTGCACTGGTTTGAAAGTGACCGACCACCTAGCACAGATCCAGCAGAAAGGAGTGAGAGGTGGACACAACAAAGCAATGATGCGGATGGTAGAAGTGACAGACCAGCTGGTGTCTCCCTGCACACAATTAGTATACCAATGTGAATGCGTGCATGCACTTCCAGAAACACGCCCCATCTGGATGAAATAGAAACGATACCAAGATAGGTACCAGCGTGGTCACATTAGCACTAGCCTGCAACCCATAAGGAGACATGGCACTGACAGCTGGCCATGGCACTGACAGCTGGCCATGGCACTGACAGCTGGCCATGGCACTGACAGCTGGCCATGGCGCTGACTGGTAATCACAGAAGCGGGTAGTGAACTTTGAACAATGTGCAGTACAATACATAATAGAGTCAACAGGAAATGCCATGGGGTATTAACAGTGCACTGTACAATACGTGATAAACAGTGAACAGGAAAAGGCATGGGAGATGACTGTCATAAAAGAACATGTGCAGCCGCCCGTGATGCTGCAAAGGTTACTCCAAACTGATTGTCCATCAAAGCACGCCGTATTTTAAGCAGGCACATTCAGACCATCTCACGTTTCCAGACCATTCTTCCATCCACGTTTGTACTACCTCGTGTAGGCTATTTTCAAGATGTGTCATTGCTGAGGGAGAGGATAAAGAGGGCATTACCTTAGTGTTAACAAACCAGGTACTCTGAAACATGCTGCGGGAGGTGTGTGTGGACAGACACAGGCAGCTCTCATTCTGTCGTCAGACCTCTCACACCTGGGTGAGCAGGGAAGCTGGAGACATCACTGACCTCTGCTGCTGGTCAGTAAACCCCCTGACTGATGACGTCAGCTGTATGGCCACGGGCGCTGACCATGGACCTGAGGAAAGGCGGATGACGCCTTTCAGCTGTATTTATCAGGACGACATCACCAAAGCCATGAGGATGCTGTCTGCTGAGAAAGACGGCTTCTCATGGCCTTTAGAACACACTGTATGTTCTCAGTAATGTTGCCAGACACAACCCAGGCAGAGTCCCACCTGACCTAGCAGTTCTGCACTCCAGTGCATGTCTGACTGTCGTGTTGTACTGGTTGACCAGGTCCCAACGGATGTACAGACTTTTGCAGGAGGACAGGGGTGTGGTAGACTTATTACCCTCTATTGCCGGTCCAGGGACTGGCTGTACAGTAGTTTGCACTCCCAGTATCATGATGGCACTGACCTAGAAACCCAGCGACGGGTAGACGTGTTGTTTCGTTTTTTGTGATATACATTATACATTATTAGCTGTACATACATAGCATTTGGTTGGCTGCCTAGTGTGATGTCTTGATTTGGTGCATAGATAGGCCAGATGTCGATATCGTGTTTCGCCCTCCTGTACAGAGAGCTGTCGCTGCCCGCATTGAGGATGTGCCCTGTAAAGTATGGCTTGTTTGAGGCTGTGCCCTGTAAAGTATGGCTTGTTTGAGGCTGCGCCCTGTAAAGTATGGCTTGTTTGAGGCTGTGCCCTGTAAAGTATGGCTTGTTTGAGGCTGTTCCCTGTCGTCATAATGGCATGCACTGAGGCTGTGCCAGTGACGCTGTTGTCACTGCTTGGCAGAGACATGGCCCAGCCCTAGTGCAGGCCTACATGTTGGGTGTTGTTATCATGAACAACGTATACATGTTGCTTTTGTGAGGGCCAGTACAGTAGTTACCGCATCCCCGTTGTTTAGGGAGATAGATAGATAGATAGATCGTTAGTGCAGAGAACGCGTGTGTGTCTTAGGAGGCTGCCAGCGTGTGTACGCGTGCGTGCATGCATGTGTGTTTGTGTGTGTGAGCTTGAACGTGTGTTGACTGGTTGGTAGTTGTGAAATCCCTTTGTCTCTCCAGTCTTCAAAGTGCACTGTGTTCAGTATGCTTGTAGTGTGGCCATTCTTTCCCTTTGTTCACCTCAGTGAGAATTGTAAGGAGCTGTGTCAATGTAAACTGATCATCTCAGCTCGGAGTCACCATGTAGATGATAAATATCGAATGTTTTATCAGTGCATAATTCCTCAGACCCTTTTCAAGGAATCCTCTGTAAAAAGACTGGTATAGGGCCTGGGATTGTTGCTAGTTGTAGTCTGCAGCAATACCACCCTGCTGCTGCTGCTGCCTTTCCTTTCAGTGATGACAGCTGTGGAATGGCTTGTGAACAGATGCTCCTGTCCTACAAAGGAAAACACAGGTACACAAAGTAAAGTTACATCTGGAAAAGACTCGGGGAAATGGCATAATGTAAACACTTCTAGGTCACAGAAATATGAGAAAAGTACCCAATGACGTCTGCCAATAGTGAAACAGCAGTTTGGATTTTTGGTCAGTAGCTTGTGGTGACGGGGATGACAGTCACAGAGAGTGTGCACAGACCAAAGCAGGCAGGTGCACAGCAGGAGTGGTGGCCACACACTGTGTCACTGCTGCAGCACACTCAGTCTCCTGTTGTTTCAACCAGGTTGGCCTCGTGGCTCATGCTGTCACTGCCTGCCTGTCCACGGGAAAAGAACGAGAATCATCATTGGGCCATTCTTTGAATCATTCTGAGATAACCTGTAACAATAGTCAGATAGAAGACCCCCTCCCCTCCCCCCCCCCCTCCCCCTTCTATTGGACTGGAAATTCCTCACAGATTTTCCAGGTTGTCATTGATCAGCTCAGCACCAATGCCAGACAGAAAGCTCATGAAAACATCGTGGTCTTCTTTCTGCTGGTGTTCCCCTGACACTGTCGGCATGGCATGCCTCACTGGATAGAAGCCTTTTGCTGCTGGCCTGTGCATTGCGTTAGTCAATGGCCACTGTCAGATTTTGGTCTGTACATAGCGTTATTCAATGGCCACTGTCAGATTGTGGCCTGTGCATAGCGTTATTCAATAGCCACTGTCAGATTTTGGCCTGTGCATAGCGCTTTTTGAGGGCCATTGTGTCAGACGTTGGTCTGTGTATAGCACTATTCAATGGCTACTGTGAGATTTTGGCCTGTGCATATCGCTATTCAATGGCCACTGTGTCAGATTTTGGCCTGTGCATAGCGTTATTAAATGGCCATTGTGTCAGATTTTGGTCTGTGCATAGCGTTATTAAATGGCCACTGTGTCAGATTTTGGCCTGTGCATAGCGTTATTAAATGGCCATTGTGTCAGATTTTGGTCTGTGCATAGCGCTATTTGAAAGCCACTTTTAATACTACTTCATTGCCCATATGAATAGGACTATGCCCATCGTAAATACTACTTTAATGTCCAGTGGAAGAGGACGATGTCCAACTTAAAGACTATTTTATTGTCCAGTGGAAGAGGACTGCCAGAGTCCATCCTGATGTCACTCTCTGTCTGTAGAACTTTCCTGTCAACAACGATATACTGGAGGCTGTACACTAATCTGATTCAAGCACAAATAATCATGATTTGTATATGTGTATAATATTATTTGTTGTCATAATTCTTGAAGCACACTCCTTTAACACAGTTCCATAATAACTACTATTCTTTCATGAAGGCATCGTCACTGTCGTTCATAATGCCATTGTTAACGTTTTGATGTTAACAGATGATTACCACTTTTCTTGTTACTTAATGTATGTTTGAATAATGATAGCAATAACAAGGTGCGTGGACTGCAATGGATGAGGATGTACAATGTGAGAGCTCCTTGTGTGTGTATATGTAGCAATATACAATTATACATAACAGCTGTTGTTGATATTGGTGACGTGGCCGTGTTTGGTGGGTTGTCTTTTCTTGTCTTGATGTTTGTAGACTAGTGGAGCCTTCACCACACCTTGTATGTCTGCTCACCACATCACCGCGGCGGTCAGGGCTGACTGACAGCTGACACAGTCGGCCACACTGCAGCCCCCACACCCAGGGGCTCCCCCCCCCCTCCCCTCCCTGTCCTCACAGCTGCCGGGTTCTCACTGCACTGACCGGTCATATCCTGGCGGCGTGTCCACTGTGAGTGGTCAGTTTGCCAGTTCTGATGAGATGGGTTCTGGCCGTCATGCAGACACCATGACCTACTTTCCTCACGTGTTCTCTTCTGGGTTCTTTCTGCTGTCTGTAACACGTGTGGCTGCCTGTAACACGTATTCATGACTGTAACACTTGTTGCTGTCCACAGACATTCAACTAGGATCAGCTAGGAAGAGACAAGATCCTGCATAATCATCAGTGAAGTGATGACAACGAGCAGACAGTTCATTTCCCATATGACTGTTTATTGCCTGTGTGAGGGTTTTTTCTTCAGCTGTTTCTGTAGTCCTTTTTCTCACACCCACACACCCCCGAATCTTTGACAGGTCTGTGTTTGCTCCTGTTTCTGTCCCGAGTCATTACGCTGTGGAGCAGTGCTGCCCGCCCACTCACTCACTCACCACTATGTGGCACTGAGTCCAGAAACCTGTCTCCTTTGCTAACCAACACGCCAATCAACAAGCCACACACAACAAGCCACACACAACACACAACAAGCCACACACAACAAGCCACACAACAAGCCACACACAACACACAACAAGCCACACACAACAAGCCACACACAACAAGCCACACACAACAAGCCACACACGACACACAACAAGCCACACACGACACACAACAAGCCACACACGACACACAACAAGCCACACACGACACACAACAAGCCACACACAAAAAGCCACACACAACAAGCCACACACGACACACAACAAGCCACACACGACACACAACAAGCCACACACGACACACATCAAGCCACACACAACAAGCCACACACGACACACAACAAGCCACACACAACAAGCCACACACCAACACACAACAAGCCACACACGACACACAACAAGCCACACACAACAAGCCACACACGACACACAACAAGCCACACACAACACACAACAAGCCACACACAACAAGCCACACACGACACACAACAAGCCACACAGGACACACAACAAGCCACACACAACAAGCCACACACGACACACAACAAGCCACACACAACAAGCCACACACAACAAGCCACACACGACACACAACAAGCCACACAGGACACACAACAAGCCACACACGACACACAACAAGCCACACACACAACACACAACAAGCCACACAGGACACACAACAAGCCACACACGACACACAACAAGCCACACACAACACACAACAAGCCACACAGGACACACAACAAGCCACACAGGACACACAACAAGCCACACACGACACACAACAAGCCACACACGACACACAACAAGCCACACACAACAAGCAAAGGCCTCCCTGCAGGTTACTTGAAAACACTTGACACAGGAAGACTAATATCACTTCATGTGAAAAGAGTTAAATTAAATAAGACACAGGAAGCAGCCAGAGAAGTCACTTCTTTGACAGACAGTACAGTTTTCCTTTTAGAGCTGATCTATAAATAGTCAGATATATGACGTCACAAGCAGAGGACTGGTTCTCTCCCTTAGCGCGCACGCGGGGCGCACACACACACTTACCAATTGACAAAACTCCTTTGTCACAGTCTTTGATAAGTATATCAACTTTATTATAAACTCTCTGTCGTCACGTCTTTCTTTATTATCAACTTTATTATCACCTCTCTGGTCACCTATTTCTTTAGGTCAGTTTGATCATCACGTCTTTTTTAATATGATCAACTTTATCATGGCTCGCTCCTGTTGTTGCTGGGGTTTGTTTTCAGGCTCATAACAATGTGAGTATCTTCCTGATGAGACCTTGTTAAAGATGGGGTCACCAGACAAAGGCACCAGTACTTATTCCTCCCGCCCCCCCCCCCCCCTCTCTCTCTCTCTCTCTGTGGGACTGGGTGTAAAAAAGCACATGGGTGCTTATTCATTATCCTCAAAATAAAATAAAAAAGAATTTGTCAATCTCTCTCTCTCTCTCTCTCTCTCTCTCATTGGTTTCTTCATACTCTTCTCTGCTAACTGCTCGCCTGATCTGAGTGAGCATATCCATCAACAAGCCACACCCCCCCTCTTTCTCCATTCTTATCTTTAAAACAAGAAATTCAGCACAAGTGCTTCTATCCCCCACAGTTTCTCCTCCATGCTGTGCGGTGACATGTCTGCTGTCTCTCTCCTGTCTCTCTTTCCTTCTTGTCCCCGGCCTTTGGGTCTGTCAGTGGCTGTACATACACTCATAGGGCTGGCTGGCTGGCTGGCTGGCATGCAGGGGGCGGGGAGCAGCCAGCCCAGCGACAGAAGTGCGAATGTCATTGATTGATTAATTAATTAATTAACTCCATGCTCATTGTTTTCATCCTATGTGTAGGTAGTTGGGTTCAGTGTTTGCAATTCTTGTCCACCACCACAATAAATGATCAAAAATTGGATGCTCTGTGTGTGAGTGTGTGTGTGAGTGTGTGTGCGAGTGTGTGTGTGCGAGTCAATGAGTGGGTGAGTGAGTGTGTTTTTATGATGATGATTATTATTATTATATCTTTTTTTTTTGCTGCCCCGTCTTGTGTCAGGATCTTGTCCTGTGGCTTCCACGCTGCTATGTCAATCTCTGCCTCATCCTGCTATGTCAGTCTCTGCCTCATCCTGCTATGTCAATCTCTGCCTCATCCTGCTATGTCAATCTCTGCCTCATCCTGCTATGTCAATCTCTGCCTCATCCTGCTATGTCAGTCTCTGCCTCATCCTGCTATGTCAATCTCTGCCTCATCCTGCTATGTCAGTCTCTGCCTCATCCTGCTATGTCAATCTCTGCCTCATCCTGCTATGTCAGTCTCTGCCTCATCCTGCTATGTCAGTCTCTGCCTCATCCTGCTATGTCAGTCTCTGCCTCATCCTGCTATGTCAGTCTCTGCCTCATCCATGCCCACGTTCGTCATGTCACATCCTCAGGGTCAGAAGTCCACTGTTAGGCCGCTGTGGGCCACCAGCCAGAGGGACCCTGCACTGCTGCTGGGTCGCTTTAGAGATGTTTAGTGGTGCCCGTTCTGAGCCAACATGCACAGGACACCCCCACTAGACAAAAAACACGAACAGTCTTAGGTTCAATTCCACCCCAACACACACATACTCTCTCTCTTATATATATATATATCCCTAAGGGCGGGGACTGGATGTAAAAAAGCACATGGGTGCTTATTCGTTAGCCTCGAAATAAAAGAATTTGTCATTGCCATTGTCACTAACCCCCCTGCTGATGACAGGAATAGCTTAGTCACGGAGCCAGACTGAGTGATGTCTACCTAGGGCAGTGGGTACCACAATGGTCTTCAATGACTTAAGATAGTCATAATAATAACAAAGAACTGTTTTCTGTTCTTACTATGATTGAACTTATAACTGTGCCAACAACTGCCTGCCCAAAGCAAAGGACTACTATGGAATTTTGGGGGTTGGTGGTGGCAGTGTATGGGAAACAGAAACTGAAGTCACCATGATACCAGAGCCACTGATGCCACCGAATCAGAGACACTTTTCCTTTATTGCCTAGTGATGACCAATGGCAAAGATGTGGTGATGATGCTAAGAAAGTGCATGTGCTCTGGGATCACTTCACTGGGCTGTACTCTACAATTCCTCTTTCCTGGCACTGACTGGGCCTGAGAGTCACAGACACCTGCAGTGTTGGTCAGGTAATTTGAGCAACTCTCTCTAAGAATTCACATCTGTAAAGTGGATGAAGTTCCACTGTGTGGTCACAGTCTTCCCAATGAGCCCACAGCCAGAGTCCAAAAAACCCCAGTGACTGCTATGGATTTTGAACCTGTGACCTTCCAGCCACTAACCCAACATGCTAACCACTGCACAATTCAGCTGGACAGAACAGACATTCAGTTCAGGTGTTTGCTTTATGTTATTCACTGCCATCAGCTTTTTCTCATAACACAGAGAGGCCCCTAACTGTCTGCCTATTTCTTCAATAAATCTCCTACACTTGTTTGAACTGCTGCTTGTGGTCATTGCCAGTGAGATGTCTGTCCATTTTTCCCAAATGGCTCTAGTGTACTTCCCCCTAATATCTTTTGTGCCCGAAAGGTGTATTGCTAAGCACCATATGTATTACGATTGATTCTCAATCATCTTTTTTCTTTCTTTCCTATTTTTTCTTTTCAACACATTAAGGAGTTTGATACAGTTAGTGTTTTTCTTATGCCTGGGTAAGAGCCACTCCAAGAGTTAGAGGCAAAACCGCTGAGTTCTCCACACGTGGCAGTTAGGGAACATGCAGTGACACAGACAACTGACAACAACCTGACAGGCACACAGACTGAAGAAAGCTCACACCTTCAGTTTTCAGGCACACACATCAGGAGTCTTCAACACACACTGTTTTCATTCACACTTTCTTTTATTCGAGTATGGCTCAACATTTAGCTTCTTCTCTTTAGAACACAGTCCAGGCAATCAAAATGAGTCAATAATCAAATGAAGCATGATTGATCAATTGTTCAATACCTGTGAAATAGAAAAAGGAAACAAAACTGCAGTAACAAGACAGCATCATCCCTCAAGAGTTACTGACTTGTAACAAAAAAATCTAACATACTTCCATTTCTAACGTCGATAATACTATGGCCAGCAGCATATAATTACGTGCAAAACGTTTATTATCATGTAGCTTCATCAGAGATCATTCTACATGAGTACCCTGTACTTGCACGGGGCAAATATATACAAGAGCAATAAACCTTTGACAAAATATTGCTACACTATCTACATAAACTACAACCACACATGAACATTATCTTATGTTGAGATAAAACATTTTATATTGTGTCGAGATGAAACATTATTTTATCTCAACTTATCAATCTTGTTTATTTTCCCACTGTCAACAGTCACATCTGATAAACCTGCAGCGCATGAACCCCCCTGTCAACAGTCATATCTGATAAACCTGCATCACATGAACTGCTGTCAACAGTCACATCGGATAAACCTGCAGCGCATGAACCCCTCTGTCAACAGTCACATCAGATAAACCTGCAGCGCATGAACCCTGTCAACAGTCACATCGATAAACCTGCAGCGCATGAACCCTGTCAACAGTCACATCGGATAAACATGCAGCATGCAGGAACATTAACAGCAGCAGCAGTTTTCCATCTGAAGCGAATTGACACAGACAGCATGTGCATGCATGCAGGCCCCTACATCTTCTGGCCATGAGGAGTAGGGAGGGGCTGGGTTACTACTGGCTTGGGTCAACACTGCCCAGTACTCTGTGACACAGTGAGTGATCTCTGAATCTACTGTAAGCTTACAAACACTTGGAACTTCACTTTTCTAAATGGGTGAGTTCAGTGTGCTTCAAGTTTACAGCCGCATGTTGGAAAACAGACATTTTGTTTTCCAGACTGCAGCGGACAGAAGACTGACACTGACAGACCTTTCTAGACCAAGGCTGAAGTGCCAGGTTTTCCAGGCAGGACCGCTGGACCTTTCTCACCCAGCAGCAGTGGTCCCCTGGATGTGCTCCCCTGTATGACCCCTGTGTGGGTATGTGGGCACAGCACTTGTTGTAACCAGTTATTTCATATCTATTCCCGCCTGTTCATTTGTGATATTCCTCTGAGAGATGTATCAAGTTTTAGATTTACTTTTTAATCTTTCCGCATCACTGTCAGTTTAAGCTATGTGTGTATTGCTACCTTGTATTGCACTTATCATCCCTTCTTGGCTACATATTCTAGTCCTCTTTCTTGGACACAAACCTTTCCTGAACACAACTGCCTTCAGATGGCAACAAACAAAAACAAGTGAACAGAAAATGTATGAGAAAAGGTGATTGTGTAGAAACCGAAAGCAGTTAGTGTTGCTGTCCAGGAATGGTCAGCATGCTCTTGTTTATTGCACCGAAGCAGCAGCACCCAGTAGTCCTGTCACACATCAAGTACAGCTGGCCTTTTGCAATACCTTCGCTGCTAACAAGACACTGTGGTCACCTGGAAAGGGGATGGGGGCGGGGAAGGGGGGGGGGTAGGAGGGAGGATGCTTTTAGTATAAAACACAGCTTTGTGTTGTTTGGGCAGTGGGGAAGGAAAGCTTGACACTATTAAAAAAAAAAGCAAAATTATCAACTGCAACTGCCCACTGTGCTATTGCCACCATTTAAACTGTACTGCAGCCAGGCGTGTCCAAACTGTCAACTACAATGAACTGTCAACTACAATGAACTGTCAACTATGATGAACTGTCAACTATGATGAACTGTCCACTAGAATGAAAGGCTGTATTGCAAAGGTTTCCCTCCAACGCATGTGGCCAGAAGTATACCTGTAAGTGTTCCAAGCCCCAGACCGCTCCACCCAACATTCTGAACAACGCGTTTCCTCCACGTCAACAGTGACAAGCCGTTGTCACTGACAGGCAGCTGACCAACCAACCCTTCATCCATTCACCCTGCTCTGTCACACACCACAAACACAAACAAACAAACAAACAAACAAGCAAAGTACATGTGGGTCAGCCACATCACAACTCGTCATGGTCGCCATCCAGGAGGTTTCCATAGTCGGTGATGGAGCTGCCCACGAACTCGTGGGTCTTGTCCAGGATCTCCTTCATGGACAGCTTGCCGTCCCCGTCCTGGTCGGCCAGCTTCAGCAGGTGGTCCACCTCCGTCTGCACCTGCTCGTCCTGGGGAGGCACCACCCACAGGCGGGCCTCCTCCACCGACAGGAACCCGTCCTTGTTGCTGTCAAACTGCCCAAAGTTCTCCATCGCCGCAGCCCGGCTCTCTGCATCCTCCGTCTGACCTGTGTACAAACAGTCATCATCATTGTCGTGTGATGACCACCTGCCACAATTCATCATGCCTTACCATAATGAACTCCTGCAATAATTCATATCATAATGAACACCTGCAATAATTCATATCATAATGAACACCTGCAACAATTCATATCATAATGAACTCCTGCAACATCATAATGAACACCTGCAACAATTCATATCATAATGAACTCCTGCAACATCATAATGAACACCTGCAATATCATGATGAACACCTGCAACAATTCATATCATAATGAACACCTGCAATATGATGAACACCCGCAACAATTCATATCATAATGAACTCCTGCAATAATTCATATCATAATGAACTCCTGCAACAATTCATATCATAATGAACTCCTGCAACAATTCAAATCATAATGAACTCCTGCAATATCATAATGAACACCTGAAATATCATAATGAACACCTGCAACAATTCATATCATAATGAACTCCTGCAATATCATAATGAACACCTGCAATATCATAATGAACTGCTGCAACAATTCATATCATAACGAACTCCTGCAACAATTCATATCATAATAAACTCCTGCAACAATTCATAGCATAATGAACTCCTGCAACAATTCATAGCATAATGAACTCCTGCAACAATTCATAGCATAATGAACACCTGCAATAATTCATATCATAATGAACACCTGCAACATCATGATGAACACCTGCAACAATTCATATCATAATGAACTCCTGCACCAATTCATATCATAATAAACTCCTGCAACATCATAATGAACACCTGCAATATCATAATGAACACCTGCAACAATTCATATCATAATGAACACCTGCAATATCATGATGAACACCCGCAACAATTCATATCACAATGAACTCCTGCAATAATTCATATCATAATGAACTCCTGCAACAATTCATATCATAATGAACACCTGCAACAATTCAAATCATAATGAACTCCTGCAATATCATAATGAACACCTGAAATATCATAATGAACACCTGCAACAATTCATATCATAATGAACTCCTGCAATATCATAATGAACACCTGCAATATCATAATGAACACCTGCAACAATTCATATCATAATGAACTCCTGCAACAATTCAATTGGATCGGTGGTCTAGAGGTAACGCGCCTGTCTAGAAAGCGAAAAGTCCGGGTCTGAAGTGTGCGGCGGTTCGTACCCCGTTTGGACCGGAAACTTTTCCCCCATCCATTAGACCATGAGTGGTGGTCTGGGCGCTAGTCTTTCGGATGAGACGATAAACCGAAGTCCCGTGTGTTACACGTAATTATTTAGCGCACGTAAAAGAACCCACGGCAACAAGAGAGTTGTCCCTGGCAAAATTCTTAGAAAAAAGCCACTCTGATAGGGAAACAAATACAGTTGCAGACAGGAAAAAGAAAGAAAAAAAAGGGTGGCGCTGCTCTTGTGGCGACGCGCTCTCCCCGGGGAGAGCAGCCCGAATTTCACGGAGAGAAATCTGCTGTGACTTAAAGTGGTATGAAATGAAATCTGAGCGCTTTGATTTGTTGCTTTACAAGATTCAGCGCTATATAAATTCCATACATTATTATTATTATGATTATTATTATTATATCATAATGAACTCCTGCAACAATTCATTTTATATGATTTATAATGTACACCTGCCACGATTTGTCATGTATCATAATGAACACCTGCAACAATTCATCAGCACTGAATGCAGCCATCACTGTCACTTCACTTTGTACATGTTGACATACAGCACTTCCTTCTGTACCATGCTGACAATCAGCACTGTATACCATGTTGACAATCAGCACTGTGTACCATGTTGACATACAGCACTGTGTACCATGCTGACAATCAGCACTGTGTACCATGTTGACATACAGCACTGTGTACCATGCTGACAATCAGCACTGTGTACCATGTTGACAATCAGCACTGTGTACCATGTTGACATACAGCACTGTGTACCATGTTGACAATCAGCACTGTGTACCATGCTGACAATCAGCACTTCCCTATGTACCATGCTGACAATCAGCACTGTGTACCATGCTGACAATCAGCACTGTATACCATGTTGACAATCAGCACTGTGTACCATGTTGACATACAGCACTGTGTACCATGCTGACAATCAGCACTTCCCTATGTACCATGTTGACAATCAGCACTTCCCTATGTACCATGATGACAATCAGCACTGTGTACCATGTTGACATACAGCACTGTGTACCATGCTGACAATCAGCACTTCCCTATGTACCATGTTGACAATCAGCACTTCCCTATGTACCATGTTGACAATCAGCACTTCCCTATGTACCATGTTGACAATCAGCACTTCCCTATGTACCATGCTGACAATCAGCACTTCCCTATGTACCATGATGACAATCAGCACTGTGTACCATGTTGACAATCAGCACTTCCCTATGTACCATGCTGACAATCAGCACTTCCCTATGTACCATGTTGACAATCAGCACTGTGTACCATGTTGACAATCAGCACTTCCCTATGTACCATGCTGACAATCAGCACTTCCCTATGTACCATGATGACAATCAGCACTGTGTACCATGCTGACAATCAGCACTTCCCTATGTACCACGTGACAATCAGCACTGTGTACCATGTTGACAATCAGCACTTCCCTATGTACCATGCTGACAATCAGCACTTCCCTATGTACCATGTTGACAATCAGCACTGTGTACCATGTTGACAATCAGCACTTCCCTATGTACCATGTTGACAATCAGCACTTCCCTATGTACCATGTTGACAATCAGCACTGTGTACCATGTTGACAATCAGCACTTCCCTATGTACCATGTTGACAATCAGCACTTCCCTATGTACCATGATGACAATCAGCACTTTGTACATGTTGGCAATCAGCACTTCCCTATGTACCACGTGACAATCAGCACTGTGTACCATGTTGACAAATCAATTCTACTCTATGTTTCCACTCTACTCTATGTTTCCACTCTACTCTATGGTTTCCACGCTACTCTATGTTCCCACTCCACTGTGTTTCCACTCCACTCTATGTTTCCACTCTACTCCATGTTTCCACTCTACTCCGTGTTTCCACTCCACTCTATGTTTCCATTCTACTCTGTGTTTCCATTCCACTCTATGTTTCCACTCCACTCTATGTTTCCACTCTATGTTTCCATTCTACTCTATGTTTTCACTCTACTCTGTGTTTCCACTCCACTCTATGTTTCCACTCTATTCTGTGTTTCCACTCTACTCTGTGTTTTAATTCTACTCTGTTTCCACTCCACTCTATGTTTCCATTCTATTCTGTGTTTCCACTCTACTCTGTGTTTTAATTCTACTCTGTTTCCATTCTACTCTATGTTTCCACTCTATTCTGTGTTTCCACTCTACTCTGTGTTTCCATTCTATGGTGGATCGGTGGTCTAGAGGTAACGCGCCTGTCTAGAAAGCGAAAAGTCCGGGTCTGAAGTGTGCGGCGGTTCGTACCCCGTTTGGACCGGAAACTTTTCCCCCATCCATTAGACCATGAGTGGTGGTCTGGGCGCTAGTCTTTCGGATGAGACGATAAACCGAGGTCCCGTGTGTTACACGTAATTATTTAGCGCACGTAAAAGAACCCACGGCAACAAGAGAGTTGTCCCTGGCAAAATTCTTAGAAAAAAGCCACTCTGATAGGGAAACAAATACAGTTGCAGACAGGAAAAAGAAAGAAAAAAAAGGGTGGCGCAGCGCTTGTGGCGACGCGCTCTCCCGCTCTCCCCGGGGAGAGCAGCCCGAATTTCACGGAGAGAAATCTGCCGTGACTTAAAGTGGTATGAAATGAAATCTGAGCGCTTTGATTTGTTGCTTTACAAGATTCAGCGCTATATAAATTCCATACATTATTATTATTATTACTCTACGTTTCCACTCTATTCTGTGTTTCCACTCTACTCTATGTTTCCACTCTACTCTGTGTTTTAATTCTACTCTGTTTCCATTCTACTCTATGTTTCCACTCTACTCTGTGTTTTAATTCTACTCTATGTTTCCACTCTACTCTATGTTTTCACTCTACTCTGTGTTTCCACTCCACTCTAGGTTTCCACTCTATTCTGTGTTTTCACTCTACTCTGTGTTTCCATTCTACTCTATGTTTTCAATCTACTCTATGTTTCCATTCTATGTTGTTGTTGTTTGGTTGTAATTGTTGTTTTTTTACTCTATGTTTTCATTCTGTGTTTCCACTCTACTCTATGTTTCCATTCTATGTTGTTGTTGTTTGGTTGTTGGTTGTTTTTTTTTTTACTCTACTCTACGTTTCCACTCTACGTTTCCACTCTACTCTATGTTTTCAATCAAACTATCTAAACTGCAAAAAAGCCAAGAAGCAAAGAAACCCTGACCTGGTGAGAATTCGCTGGGGGAGATCTTTCCATCCTTGTCGTGGTCGGTTTCTCTCATGTAGCGCTGCATCTCCACCGCGTGCATGTGTGGGTGACTGGGCGGGAAGTAAAAGGCCAGGTACTCGTCCTTACTCAGAGCCCCATCTTTGTCGAGGTCAGCAGCTCTGAAGAACTCACCGTCATCATCCACCATCTGCAGAGAGAAAGACAGAACAGGAGATAGAGAGCAGAACAGGGGATAGAGAGCAGAACAGGGGATAGAGAGCAGAACAGGAGATAGAGAGCAGAACAGGGGATAGAGAGCAGAACAGGAGATAGAGAGCAGAACAGGAGATAGACAGCAGAACAGAGATAGAGCAGACAGAGATAGACAGCAGAACAGGAGATAGAGAGCAGAACAGGGGATAGAGAGCAGAACAGGAGATAGAGAGCAGAACAGGAGATAGAGAGCAGAACAGGAGATAGAGAGCAGAACAGGAGATAGAGAGCAGAACAGGAGATAGAGAGCAGAACAGGAGATAGACAGCAGAACAGGAGATAGACAGCAGAACAGGAGATAGAGAGCAGAACAGGAGATAGAGAGCAGAACAGGAGATAGAGAGCAAAGCAGCGGGGCTGCAGGATCACGCAGGGACAGGCATCAGAGAAACTCAGTCCACATCGACAGGCATCTCCTCAATCACTGAAAACCTCACAGGGGCAGGGAGAGAACTCAGACTCTTATTCATAAAAAGGCTGTTGGCCCATACTTGAAGGGGGTTGCTGACCAAATGACTGATGATTAGAATACACCGTAAAGATGCAACAAACAAAATTAATGCAAACAAATCTTCAGTGGTGGGGGGGAGGGGGAGTGTTACAGGTTAAACCTTATGACATCATAATAACACTTATGGAGAGGGGAGAGAGAGAGAGATGTTCTCCAGGAGGGAAACAGCAATAAAAACACAACCGTGTTCAGCGTCATCTTTTTCAATCAAAACAGTAAATGTTCGCTTCTTTTTTAACCCTTTACCATTCGCATATCTTACAGAGAAACTCTCTGTAGTATTCGAAAATTCACGCAGTTTTTATAAGAGAATAAGGTACCTCAATTACACATAGTGCTGTACAGTAACTATTGTTCGCAGAGCAGTCATATTTGGCCAAAGTATTCATATGATGTCATACTTTGTTCTGCACCCCAAGATATATGTCCTACCTACATGTGTCGTGCTGCTGTCCCCTCTTTGTCACCAAATAAGGTAACATTGCAGTGACATCATGCTGTTAGTCTACAACTACCCTCCAATATGCGCAATATAGGTATGTGATTTAAAAAAATAATAAGTGTGGTCCTGCCTGAATGTGTCCTCCATCGCATCCACCATCATGGTAATCCAATCGAACATTCACACTTGTCACAAAATTACTGTCACCTAGTCTACATTTTCTGAGTGGAAAGTATTCAAACATATTGAAAACAACTTTGACTAATGCGCATAAATACATTATTTACAAATATATGCTCACGCCTACTATTTACGAAAACACTAGTGTGTCCTCCACCAATAGCCAGTTACATGGCTGTCACAATGCAGGTGTCACAGCCCAGTGTCGCATCCAGGTGTGTTGGCGTGTTTCTCAGGTGAAAATACTGATTCATTTTGAGAAATCTGGTTTTCGTCATAATATTACTGATCCATGACTCAGAAAATCTCAAATCAGTAGACCAGTGGAGATGAAGCCTTGGCAAACGCTTGATCCCCATCATGATCAAAATTGACAGGTAAGCCCTAATTTCATCAGGTGTTGTTTCTATCCATAATGATCTATGACTAACCCTTTCACTGCAATCTTTCGCCTGGCATAACTGTTAGTTTCATCTGCTACAGTTTGAAAAAAATGTTGGGGCACAAACAAAACAAAGTAATCTAAGGGCTTGGCATTCAGTGGGAGAGTTTGTGCCGGCCCAGTCGGCAGCGTGAAGTCTTGCACTGTGCAAGGCACTTGTGTGCCGCGCCATGTCGTCTGCTATGAAGCCAACGGAATGCTATCCTCAGCATCACTTTCCAACTCACTACCTTCTATTTCATCTCCTTCTTCTACATCTACTTCAACATCGGTTTCAACATTTTATTTTCTTTCGAACTGCTCCACTTTAGCCAAAATAGCTTCAGTTTCCACATCAGTATATTCCTAATTCCTAGCCTCAATCTTTGCTGCCATTTTTAGCTACAAGAAAGCATGAGAAAGACAAAGCCAGTCACTGGCCAATTTCTTGTGAACAGGAGGCTGTGTAGTACTGAAGTTGGTGCCCATTCCTTCCTTAGTTTATGCTGACCTCAGTGGAATGTTCATTTATAGTGTGCGTGTACTAGGTAGAGCTTAGTGCATGAGGGAAATTCCCCACTAGGCTGAAATGACGTCCGGCGGGCTGCGGTGGGTATAAATATATATTCGGGCGAGCGGGCAGCGGCGGGTAAAAATGGGAAAGGGTTAAAGCTTCATCAGGTTGTATTCATGAATAACCTCAATAGTAACAGAACATGACCAGATCTCACTGGTGGCTTATATCATATTTCACATGATGGAGGGAAGGGGATTACTCTGAACAAAAGTCAGTAAGATTTTCCTCTCCTGCTTCATCTCATAGTTTTTCCCTGCCTTCAACAGCCAAGATTCTATTGCCTTGCCAGGGTGTGTGACCTGTGTGTGTGTGTGTGTGTGTGTATGCGTGCGTGTGTGCGTGCGTGTGTGCGTGCACATTTGTACTTGATGGAACTATTACTTGTTACTGATTGTATGACTGTGTAAGAATGAGTTGAGTGCAAGCGCTTTGATTTGTCTCTGCAAGATATAGTGCTATATAAATTCCATTTATTATCATTATTATTATTATTCTTAATTTACAAGTGTTGAAAGCTGGTTTTACTACTGATGTTACTCATTCAGCCTGAGAAAGCTTCAGGAAGATGAGAAAATTGGCTGTTTTGACAAGAAAGAAAACAACCAAACCCTGAAGCTGAACAGAGTGGCGTTTTTTATTATTATTTTACTACCTACCTACTTACCTACCTATCTATTTGTCTATCTAATCGTGTGTGTGTGCGCGCACACATGCATGCTTGTGCAAGTGTGTTGTACAGTGTGTGTGTTTTAACAAGTATGAATATATGCGTTTCTTTTTTTTGAATTGTGCAGTTCAGATCCTTTCGCCCTTTGCTCATTCCCACCACCACCACCTCCTCATTTTCCCTCTCTCTCAGGTCTGCTGTCCTCACACCACCTTTTGTTCATCAACCTGCCTTCACAAATCCCTGCCTCTCTTCTGGCTGACAGTCTAGCTGCCCCCTAGAGCATAAATTATATGAAGAGAAATCATCACAGCAACAGGCAGTTTCTTCCAGTTTGTTACAAAAAATCTTCTTTGTAGTACAGGTTAGCAAACAAAAAAAGAAATGAGTCTATGATCCAAGGGAAACAACTCGTGGGAAAGATATATTGACCTGCAGTGGTTGTTCCCCTTGGACTGCACCTCGTTCTGTATCTTGACCCTAATGGCTATTTTCCACCTGAGGCTGCTGCAGCTTAGGACAGGACACAGAGTTGACAGTGTGCTGAAGGTGACAGAAACTATGGCTAGCTTCAGCACAACGCCAATCTGTCCACTCTGACCCTGACATCATGACATCCAAGGTAAACGAATGGACGAAGAGGCAGATCTGTACAGGTCACACAACACACTGATGTCAGCCCAGTGTGGCCTGTGAGAGGACTCTGTCCCAATGTTAATAGTAGGGGGCGGAGACAAAGTATCATATGTATTCCCTTGCACAGACAGCTCAGGAGAGGCTCAGCTTGACCCACAACTTCACCATCCGTTTGACACTGCCCATTTAGGCTACACACCTACTCCCCCCTCAGAATTATGTTACATGCGACACCAACACACACACCACGACACACACACATCGACACACACTGGAACACATAGACACGACAGACACACATCACAGACACACGTCCCAGGACACCTAAACCCGCCCACAACAAAGAGGAGACACATCAAGACACACCTGGACACACACAGACACACACTCGGACACACACAGAACACACTCGACACATAGACACACAAACACTACATACATGACACACACAGACACACACACTGGACACACACAGACCACACACACACTGGACAACACATAGACACACAGACAACACCGACACACACACCAGACACACACTCGGACACACCTAACGACACACACAGACACACACACTCAGACACACACTAGACACACACTCAGACACACATAGACACACCCCAGACACACATAGACACACACGACACACACAGACAACATCAGACACACACACTCGGACACACACAGACACACACTCGACACACTTAGACACACCCCAGACACACACTCGACACACACTTAGACACACACACAGACACACACTCAGACACACACTAGACACACACTCGGACACACTTACACACACACACAACACACACACTCGGACACACACAGAGACACACACTCGGACACACTTATACACACACACAGACACACACTCGGACACACACAGAGACACACACTCGGACACTACACAAGTCATAACCAATGAGTGGCAGTGTGTGGACTGGCAAAGCAGCGTTCACAGCCAGCCAGCCAGCCAGCCCGCCAGCCAGCCAGCCAGCCAGCCAGCCCGCCAGCCCGCCCCTTCCTCCCTGCACGGACCTTCAGGTTGGTGGAGGCTTCTTTGCCCTCCTCCGTCTTGTCGCCCTCTGCCTTGACCTTGACCCTCATCTGCTCCACGTCGTGGGTGGAGAACCTGTGGGCCTTGTCCAGGTACTCCTGCCAGGTCACCTTGCCGTCGTGGTCCACGTCCTCCTCTTCAAACTTCTCCATCGCCTCGTCGTGGTCCAGTTTCCTGCACACACACAATCCTCAGCAGTCCAGCCCACAGGCCTTCCAGACACTGACACTGCTGTCTCTATACCTTAGGTACAATCCTCCTCTGCCAGTCCTCTTTTTCTTCTAACATTGCCATGTCTATGCTCACAGTTAAGATATCCTCCTCCTCTGCTATTCCTCTTTTTCTTCAAGATTATACTGCTGTGTCTATCTATACTCACCGTTAAGATATCCTCCTTCTCTGCCATTCCTCTTTTTCTTCAAGATTATACTGCAGCTACAAGAGGTTCTGAATCAAACACCCAAGAAAGACATCCTCGTTGTGCAAGGCGACTGGAACGCCAAGGTAGGAGAAGATGCATGGAAAGACTGGGAGGGCGTTTGTGGGCCACATTGTAATAACCAATCAAATGAAAGAGGCTTGAGACTCCTGGAGTTTGCCAGTAACAACCACCTCCAGCTAGTGAATACACTTGGCCCACACAAGAAATCCAGAAAATGGACATGGCATACCCCAAATGGAGAACACCACAACCAAATAGATTACATCATGGTGAAAAGACGGTTTCAGTCTAGCGTTAACATCGCACAGACACGAAGTTTTCCAGGAGCAGACATAGGGAGTGATCATGATCTTGTGATGATGACTTTCCGACTACGTCTAAAGAAAATCCACAAGCGGAACAACATCAGGATCAAATTTGACTCGAGAAGCTGAAGGACCCAGAGGTATTAGAAATTTTTCAAGCAAGGATAGGTGAAAGTTTGCAGTCGACTGCACTGTGTCTAGTACTCAGACATAGACATCACTCTGACGAATAGTTTCAATACAGCATGACTGAAACAGCAAACGAGCTTCTTGGCAAATGCCGACCAGTCAAAAAACCATGGGTCACACCTAACATCCTACAACTATGCGACAAGCCGTAGAGAGTTGAAGAAAAGAAAAATGAAACAAAAGAAAGAGCAGAACATATAGGCATCAACAAAGAATCAGGAAGTCTATGACGGAGCAAAGGAATTGGATCGGTGACAGATGCCAAGACATTGAAGAGAACTCAAGAAAAACAATAGCAAGACAAGCATATCAGCTGGTGAAAGACCTGACTAGCACGAAACAGAGAAAAGTTTAACATCCAGACAAAAATGGAATGTCTCACTGACGACCAGATATTCTGACAGATGGACAGAATACGCTCACGACCGTATAACTATAGAACGCAGGATCCAAAGTCCTTAATGTACCCGAAAGCAAAGACACAGACAGTCACCCTATCCTCCGAAGAAGGAACAGCAGCAGATCGCTAAAAAGGGAGTCAGCAGCTGACAACATCCAGCAGTTGTCAGCTGGAGGGGAAGCCATGATCAGCGCCTACTAAGAATCTGCAACAAGATCTGGCAGACAGGAAAATGCCAACCCCATGGACCAGTCACTCATCATCACCCTCCCCAAGAAAGGAAATCTACAACAATGCCATAATTACCGCACAATCAGCCTCATATGTCACCCAGCAAGTCATGCTGCAGATAATTGAATAGACTGAAGCCACAAGCAAGACCATCATCTGAGGAACAAGCAGTTCAGGCAGGGCGCACACAACAGAACAGCATTCAACTCAGAATACATGTGACGGTACCATTCAACATCAACAAGACCTATACCACGATTATCGATTTAAAAGCATTTGACAGTGTGGCATGCAGCTTGGCAACAAACTGACAGCATCAATGCAAACCTGATCAGAGTCATCAAACAGCTGTACAGCGAGCCACCAGTGCATGACTACAACACAACATTGGAGAATAGGTTTCGAACAACATTGAGTAAGCAGGCTGTCTACTCTCACCCACTCTTTCAACATCTTCCTGAGAGAATCATGGCTGATCACTGAACATCATAAGGATCATCAGCATTGGTGCAGAACGATCACAAACCTCCGCTTCGCAGATGACATTGATGGAATAGCAGTACAGAAAAGAGCTTGCAGCCTAACAGAACACTTGGATAAGCCTCCAAAACATACGGCATGGAAATCATGCAGAGAAGACCAAACTGATGACTAATAACACCAACGCATTACACTGTATCAGGTTATGACCAAAGCTGGAAACATCAAAGCTTCAAGTACCTGGGAGCCATTGTACCGACAGGATCCAAGCCAGAAGAGTAGCAGGACTGCACAGACATCACAGCTTTGTCAAACTAAACACCATCTGGAGCATAAGAAACTCACTATCTCCAAGATCAGACTAATGCGCTACCCTTGTCATATCCATATTTCTTTGCCTGTGATCATGACCCTGACTGCAGTTGGACGAAGAGTACAGGCGTGGAGATGAGATGCTTTCGGAGACCCTGCATCTCCTACAAAGACCCAAAGCACGAAAGCGTGCATAACGAATCAGCAAACCATTGGACCCTATGAGAACCTTCTAACGATCGTGAAAAAGCGTAAACTTAAGTGGTATGGGCATGTCACAAGATCCCAAGGAATTACAAGACAGTTTTGCAAGGCACTGTCCAAGAGAAGAAGAAGAGGCAGACCAAGAAGAGCTGGGAGATAACATCATGAATGGACAGGCCCTAGAACTCACAAAACCCTGAGAAAGGCAGAACAGAGAGAAGAATGGAGGGAACTGGTTGCTGAGTCTTTGAGGGTGCCCCCACGGTCGTCAGACTACGGGACAGATAGATAGATAGATAGATAGTCTATCTATACTCACAGTTAAGATATCATCCTTCTCTGCCATTCCTCTTTTTCTTCAAGATTATACTGCTGTGTCTATCTATACTCACAGTTAAGATATCATCCTCCTCTGCCATTCCTCTTTTCTTCCTTCTGCCCAGAACACCTAGCTGTATAGGTAGTTATGGTGGCATGTATTGTAACCCCCCTTAGCACCATCTCCACCTGCTTTACAACAACAACAACAACAAAGTCTACAACACAAAAACAGCAGTACATATGGTGACATGTATTAACCCCCCTTAGCTCCCTCTCCACCTACTTTACAACAACAACAACAACAACAAAACACAAAAACAGAAGTACATACAGTGACATGTATTGTAACTCCTCTTAGCACCCTCTCCACCTGCTTGACAGCAACAGCAAAACACAAAAACAGCAGTACATACAGTGACATGTAACCCCCAACCCCAGTACTGTGTGCTAAAATAACCTCCCCTGCAGTGCAGATACACATGCCTGCAGCATTACAGGGTGGACAGGTGTTCACAGGTAAAGCACCATCCAGGAGCTGAGAGGTCATCCATGCCTTTTCATGTCTATCTGAAGCCACTCTCTGTCTGTCCCCATGCACTAAACACCCGCCACATCTCAGGGCAAGACAGATCCAGAGTGCAACATGTATACGTTTCACACACACACACACACACACAACCACAACATATATATATATATATATATATATATATATATATATATATATATATATATATATATATATATATATATATATATATATATATATATATAACTCCATGTAAACAGGAGAGTTTGTCTCTCCCAATGTTGTGTGGAGAAAAGCCTCTTCCAAGGAAAAGGAACACACCCTCAGTAAAGAAACATACTATCAAGACATAGCAAAAATGAGGCAATGCACTTGTACCAACACTCACTAGTAATGGCATCCCAAACTGCAAGCATAGAAATCTGTTGCCAGTGATAAAAATAACAGACAACTAAACCTGGCTGTCTCCATTGCTGCTGTCGTTGCTAAGCTCCACGCAATGCCACCAGGGTTTGCCATCTTTCTCTGTCTCTGCTGAGGTTTATGATCTTCTCCCAGACCAATGACCTCACTGATGTTGGCAATGTAGGATGTTGGTGGTCTGCCTCTTTTCCTTCTGCCCTAAACCTTACTTTGGAGAACTGTCATCATCAGGCTTGTCAGTGTGTTTCTGTTTGTATAATCAGAATACCTCAGTCTGTGCTTATCAATTTCAGCCAACATTTGTCTGAATTGAGATTTCATCAAGAATGCTTTCATTAGTTCTCCTGTCTGACCATTTGACTCTTGGAAGTCATCAGTAGAACCACATTCTGGCTGCATTTATTTTATCTCCTTCCCATTTTTTGAAGTGTCCAGGCTTCTGACCCATCCAGCATCACTGACAAATCTAATTTTGAGATATTTAGGTATGCCTCTGTCTATTCTAGATCATACTGTTGTGCAAAATACAATACAGCACAACACAATGAATATCATGTAATTTCTAAGTCTACATCTCCTAATTTACCCAAACCAACAGCATTATACATCCTTCTACTTGCAGTAGTTCTCCAAGATTCATGGGTCAGGAATGACCCGCATGTAATCGGATTCACACCCCTGCCCCTGCCCTCCCACTTCAGAAGCTTAGTTACAAGAAGGTCCACCTCAACACAACGCTTACTTCTCTGGATGATTTCCTAGCTCCCTTGATGGTGCACCCTCACATACTCATAAAAATACACGTTTATACAGACTTCTTCTTCCTTTTTTGTCATGTTTCTCCCAGGGGAGGTTTGACATTGATGAGCCTTCTCCATCTCTCTCTGTTTTGAGCTTCCACCTTATTTATGCCCCTTTCTCTAAGATCAACTGCAATACAGGAAGCCCAGGTTTTGCTAGGTCTTCCCTTTGGTCTCTTTCCATCCACTACGAAGTTCATTGCTCTTTTTATGATGTGGTGGTCTGCTTTCTGTTGAATGTGCCCAAACCAGCGCAGTCTATTGCTACTAGCTACAGACTTCAGATCATCAACTTTGCACATTCTCCATAGTTCTTCATTCATGATCCTGTCTTCCCATTTATACAGACTATGCTCAAAAGCAAAAACACCCAATGTCATTTTACAACTTCTTTTTTAAACACGTCCAATTCAATTTTATGCCAAGCGCAGCATTGATTCTGATCATTTTAATTTCTTCTTTGTCCATCGAGATCGATGATGACCATCTATTCAGCCTAGGATTGGGAGGGTCCATTTCTGTGGGTGCGAAGATGACTTATTTTGCCAATCCGCGCTTGAAAAGTTCTTGAGCAGTATGGACAGGGTATAGTGGCTGCTTTTGGGGACTTGGAGGCTCTATCTTTCCTGTCTTGCCTGCGTTGCTCAGCTGTCGCAATTCTGTTTGCTTCGTGGGCCTTGGTGCCACTGCGTACAGCTGCTCGCCACTGTGGCCTCTCCATTGCTGCCTGCTCCCATGAGTTTATCTCAATGTTGAAGGCTTTCAGTGAGGCTTTCAGAGTGTCCTTGAAGCGTTTCTTCTGGCCTCCCTGGGAGCGCTTTCCATGCTAAAGTTCGCCAAACAGAAGTTTCTTGGGGAGCCGATGGTCTGGCATGCGAACTACATGGCCTGCCCAGCGAAGCTGGGTCTGCATCAGGATGGTGTGGATGCTGGGAAGGTTTGCTCTAGTGAGCACCTAAGTGTCTGGGATCTTGTCCTGCCACTTGATGCCAAACAGTTTTCTCAAACAGGTGGTGTGGATGTGGTTCAGCTTTTTAGCATGGCGTTGGTAGACTGTCCATGACTCTGAGCCATAGAGCAGGGTGGTGAGCACTACCGCTTTGTAGACCTTGACCTTGGTTTCTGTTGAGATGCCTCTCCTGTCCCACACATTCTTTCGGAGTCTGCCAAAGGCAGCACTTGCTTTGGCGAGTCTGGTGTTGACCTCATCATCAATGGCTACTGTGCGGGAGAGGGTATTGCCAAGATAAGTAAATTTGTCCACTGCTTTGAGTCTATGTCCATTTACAGAGATGCTTGGTTCAATGTAGGGCTTCCATGGGGCTGGTTGGTGCATTACCTCAGTCTTCTTGGTACTGATTGTCATCCCAAAGTTGTCGCAAGCATCAGAGAACTTGTCAACACTGTCTTGCATGTCGGCTTCAGAAGCAGCATTGAGGGCGCAATCATCAGCAAACAGGAAGTCGTTGATGATATCTGTTGAGACCTTGGTTTTTGCTTGAAGCCTCCTGAGATTGAAGAGTGATCCATCATACCTGTACCTGATGCTGACACCAACATCTGAATCTCTGAAAGCATCTGACAGCATTGCCGAAAACATGAGGCTGAACAGGGTTGGAGCAAGAACACAGCCCTGCTTCACTCCGTTGGTGACTGGGAGGGGTTCAGATGCCTCTCCGTTGTCTTGTACTCTGGCCAGCATACCATCATGAAACTGACGTACGATGGCGATGAATTTTCTTGGGCAGCCGTACTTCGCCATGATTCTCCATAGACCCTCTCTGCTAACAGTATTTGAAGGCCTTGGTCAGATCAACAAAGGTGGAGTAGAGGTCAGAGTTTTGTTCCTGACACTTCTCTTGGAGCTGCCTGGCAGCAAACGCCATGTCGATAGTCCCGCGATCTTTCCGGAAGCCACATTGACTCTATGGAAGAAGGTCTTGCTCAAGGTGGGCTATGAGCCAGTTCAGCAGTACTCTGGCCAGGACCGTGCCTGCGATGGACAGCAGGGATATTCCTCGGTGGTGGTCACAGGCCTGGCGGTTTCCTTTGTTCTTGTATAGATGTATGATGGAGGCATTTTTGAAGTCTTGCGGAAGTGTCTTATGCTGCCATACGACTTGGAAGAGCTCATGAAGTTTTTCAGTCAGTGCTCTGCCACCCCCTTTGTAGATCTCAGCTGGGATTGAGTCTGCTTTACCACTGGACAGCAGGCGAATTGCTTTCTGGATCTCCTCAAAGGTTGGTATGGCACTCATCGTCTCGCCGACTGGAACTTGTGGGAGGCGGTTAATAGCTTCATCGTTGATGGTGGAAGGACGGTTTAGAACATTGTCAAAATGTTCAGCCCATCTCTCAAGGATCTTGTCTTTGTCAGTGATGAGAGTAGACCCATCTGCACTGAGGAGAGGTGGTGATCTTAATGTGGTGGGACCATAGATCTCTTTGAGTCCATCATAGAAGTTCTTCATGTCATTCCTGTCAGCATATCCTTGGATCTCATCTTCTTTATTGCTGATCCAGTAGTCTTGCATCTGATGCAGCTTTAGCTGGATGGTGCTACGCTTGTTCCTCAGTGCATCTTTCTTTGCTGTTGATGTTGGGTCATCAAGATGGGCTTTATAGGCACAGCGCTTGTCTTCCAATAACTGTGTGATCTCTTCACAGTTCTCGTCAAACCAGTCCCTGTGTCGCCTGGAAGTAGGGCAGAGGCACTCCATAGCTGCATCTACTGGAATGACTGGCATGGCAAACATGAACATTCTCTGCACCAGGTAGGTATGCCTGTGTGCGTGTAATGTCACTGCCAGTTTGTTGAGACAGGGCCTCAGTGTGCAGGCTGAGGTGGAATCAACTCTGAATCCTATCCATGGATACTACCTGAATCACCTTGAATCAACTCTGAATCCTATCCATGGATACCTTCTGAATCACCTTCAATCAACACTGAATCCTATCCACGGATACCACCTGAATCACCTTCAATCAACTCTGAATCCTATCCATGGATACCACCTGAATCACCTTCAATCAACTCTGAATCCTATCCATGGATACCACCTGAATCACCTTCAATCAACTCTGAATCCTATCCATGAATACCACCTGAATCACCTTCAATCAACTCTGAATCCTATCCATGGATACCACCTGAATCACCTTGAATCAACACTGAATCCTATCCATGAATACCACCTGAATCACCTTGAATCAACACTGAATCCTATCCATGGATACCACCTGAATCAACACTGAAACCTATCCGTGGATACCTTCTGAATCACCATGAATCAACACTGAATCCTATCCATGGATACCACCTGAATCAACACTGAATCCTATCCATGAATACCTTCTGAATCACCTTGAATCAACACTGAATCCTATCCATGGATACCACCTGAATCCCCTTGCAAGCTTCATTCTTTCCAGGAAAAAGGGAGGAGGAGCAGCCACAGACCGAGGAACTAAGGCCAGGTGTGGTGGTGCTTACTGGAAGGAGTTGGTGATCCAGCTGTACATTTCCTTTTTGGTGATGTAGCCATCCCCATTCTGGTCATGGGTCTGCACCATCTTCTGCAGCTGAGATCTGGCCACTTCCGGTGCCATGCGTTCAAACTCCTCGTTCATGGACTCCGATCCTGCACAACATATCACACATCCATGTCAGCATCCCACAAAACCAAACCACCTCATGCCTGACCAAATACGGCCTTCACACCATTGTATTTTCAGGATTAAAATGGAGAAAGGCTGAGAGGTCTGTCACATGGATCAACAGCCTCCTTTTCTGCACTCCATCATCCTAAGCCTCTTTTGGAAAAGAATGAATGACAATGAATATCAGTCAAATCAGTAGAAAGTTTTCAACACAACACAACGTGCCTGTTGCCCATAAAAATATTAAGACTAATGTGAACTTTTTTTTTTAAGGGTAAAAAAGATGGAGTATAAAGCACCCTACAACAATCAGAACAGAACAGCTTCTGTGTCTAGAATTCTAATGATTCCCAACAAAAGCCCAAAATCATCCTTTCCATTTCCGTCCTGATAATACACCTACAGCAAAGTCACCCATCTACAGCGTTTCTAAGCTGTTATGCTTTCAGAGAGCAACAAACGCTCTCACTTTTGAGCAACTTTCCACTTTTCCTGTCACAGTATCAGTATCATCCTCCCACAAGAAAATAATGCAGTTAACAAAAGGTGAAAAAGGAAAGGCCCATGGATGTATATATGCACAATGACAACAGTTTTGGGGGGTTTTTCTTCTTCGGGTCGTTTCAACCTGTCAGGTCTGGCTTATGCACCATAACCCTTCAGTAACAGCCCATGTTCACTTCGGGCTGAGCGAAACAATGTTAATATCTTTGCGATGATGATGATGATGACAATGATGATGACGATGATGATGATGATGCAACAAATATTGCAGCTCAATACTGGCATCTGAATTATTATCAAGTGGAAGTATTCCCTCATGTCTTCCTTTTTTCTTCACCTGTCTACTGTCTTGTTCTTGTCTGCTGATGGTTTTCTAGTCCAGGAGTGGATTGTGAGACAGACTGCATGCTTGTAACTGCCACTCTATGAGTGAAAGAACACAAACACAAAACAAAGAACCACATCAGACACAATCTACTTAGCTAGGTATACAAGCAAAACTACCAACAGATGCAGAAATCAAATCTGAGTCCCAGGTTGAAACAAACAACTGCTTCTTTGCTCTCTTAGAGGAATGGGTGATGAAAGAAACTTTGACTTGTAAACAAAATCAAACAAAAGAAAAAAGCCATGAAAAAAGTAGGCACCCAAATTGCCGAGTGAAAATGAGGAGGGCAGACATTGAGCAAACCAACAACTCAGTACAGGAATGATGCAGTCTTCCAACAAGCCAAAGAGAAAAGCAGAAACAACAACACGAAAGATCACAACAGGCTGAAAAATGAACTGAGTTCTAACCAAACTCAGCAGAGAGAAGAAAGTAAAGTAGAAGAATGCTCTTTGAAAACATCACAGAGGAACATATTCAAAGAAAAACAAACAAAATGTCTCAGTGAAGAAGGAACATAAAATTCACAACCTTTCAAGGAAAACACATCAAGGCATAGACAGCAAAGAGGGCTGAATCTTAACAGGGATGGACGGCTTCTATGGCAAAGCTCAATTTCATGACAACACACCACAACTTCCAAAAGAAATTCCCTGCCTCAAATTTTAAGACATGGAGGAACCAACACAACTGGTCAGCGAGATCACAGCAGCAATAAATCAGCTCAAGGTTGGAAAATCACATGCACAGGACAGCGTGCCTGCAGAGCATTAAAGAACACGGGAGGAGCAGATGTCACTGTCTTATAGCATCTGGATGAGCACGACAAGAATGTATGTAACAGGCTGTGTCAAAATGGAGACCACCAAGGACTGCTGCAGTGGCCACAGAACCATTGCCCTAATCAGCAACACCAGCACAACGGTGCTCACCATCATACTGAACAGTGCAACACAAAGTGGAACTCCGTCTGTCAGGCTGCTTTTGAAATAAAGTAATTCAGCTTACAGATTTTGATAAACAAAAAATATATATCATATACAAAAAAGTAATGAACAGTGAACGAGAAGCTCTATTTACCTTTATCAATGACAGCAAGGCCTTTGACAGTGTTATACACCATCAACTGTTAAGCACAATGGCAACGACGGGTTTTGCCAAAACACTTTTTTTTTTAAATGTCTTATTTTAAGGATTTTAAAAATTATTTTTTATTTTATTTTGAGAACAATGGAATAATCTCTCATGTGCTTTTTTTTTTAACATCCAGTCCCCATGTGTATGCAGATTTGTACATTTTGTCATACATTCTCACCGGCACACAATGGCCTACACTTACAAAAAGCAGAATGGGTTTTAACATGTGTGCAAGATGTTCTGTGCATGTTTGCGCAAGGGACCTCTGTTTATGGTCTCATCCGAAGGACATTTCATTTCAGCAGTGTACGAAACTAAAAAGTAACCATCAGGTGAAACGGTGCACACAGTGGAAATTCCCATTTTAAAAATGGAGGGAGGCAAGGCTTATCTTTTTTAACTACATATAGAGAGCAGGCTTTTAGAGAGGCAGACCTTGATGAAGAAATGGGAAAAAGATTTTTTTTTTTTTTTTTAAAGAAACACCACCAATCTGAGATATGCAGACACTGCACTAAAGGTAGATAACAGCACCAGAATAATATAAAGAAAAGTCTCCAACAAGTAGATGCAGCAGGTTGCAGAGCAGGATTAAAACTGAACCAATGTCATGCACATGCCGCAGCAAGATGAGGAGCCCCAAACATCAAACCATTCAAATACATATTAAAAACATACTCAGAAAATGTCCAACATTTCAAATATCTAAGACCTGTAAAAGCAAATGACGGCTGTTGTACAAAAGATCTGACAACAAGAATCAGCATGACAAAACAAGAATGGTCCAGTTAATTAAAAACATACACGGAAAGACAGGGCTTCCCACAGGTATAAAACAAAGAATCCTGACAGTTTGGTTCTGCCTGGTTTTTATGCACAGTTACAAAATCCTGGACACTAAGAAAAGCTGATCAAAAGAAAACCAATGCAGCAAAAATGGGGCTCTGTAAAACGACTTCTCACAGACAAATGGGCAGGTAGAGAAACTAATCAAGTCAAGTCCAGGTAAGACAAACTAACCACATGTATCAAAACTGCACCCTAAGCACCACACCAGCT
>CM054140.1:2798648-2841148 GCA_028751875.1 Rapana venosa
AATTTCACACAGATAAATCTGCTGTGTCTTAAAGTGGTGTACAATACAATACAATTTAAAACTTCTATCCTGTGATTTATGTTAGTGTGTTTAATTCACTCATCTCCAAAGAATGCATGATGCTATGCTAGTGATTAGGAGAAATTTCATTTCTAATGGGTGTCCTGGATATTTTTAGCTCTGTTACTACAGTCTACAGTGTAAGTCGTTACAAAACACTTTTCTCCACGTCTAAAACACACAACTTTTAGAACTCCAAATTACAGCACAGAACAGAAGGCAAAGTGCTGCTTTTTTCTGTTTTGTGGTTTTAAAGTAGTCACCCGAAACTGAAAGCAAATTTAAATGATCTACACTTTTGTTGTATTCTGACTTGGTGCAGCTAGCATTTTGTTTTTTTTAAATGAATATATATATATGAATTCGGGCATGATGTATAATGTGTGTGTGTGTCTGTCACTCTGTGTGTGTGTCTGTATGTGTGTGCGCATGTGTGAGTGTGTGTTACATGCGTGTCTGTGTGACTGTGTCTGAATGTGTTGTGTCTGTGTGCTTGTTTTTAAAACATAACCTGAGAGAACAACTGAACAAGACAGCATAAGCTAACATAACTAACAGAAAAAACGAATCAAAAGGACAGAAAAGGTAAAGAGCTGACGCTGAACAGCTACAAACAATGCTATCCCATCATGACAGCTGGTGATGGGCCAATCAATCTGACACATTATTCATGAGCAATAAAGCAGGCAGATGTTTTTTACTTTTTATTGCTCATGAAGCAGGCAGATGTTTTTTACTTTTTATCTCACAGACCTCTCTGAAAGTTTTTAACTTTAAAAAGTACGAATTATTTCCGCTCAATATTTTTCTTTTTGGTGGTGCTTTATTTGGTGGGTTTTTTTTTAATTTAAATTTTTTATCACAACTGAGGCAGAAGCATGGTTGATTATCTTAAGAACCAAATCAGCTCTGAAACTAAAGCAATGAAGTTATGATTCATGAACAATAACCAGCTGCAATTTTTTTTTTAAGATGGACTTTTTACTTGTTGATAGTTAAGCTAGTACACTGGTGAATACTTTTATTTTAATCAACCAAACCAAACAAATTAAGAACAAAAATGAAAAACCCACAAAACAAAATAAAACCACTACTAATAAGTGATAATATTCTTTTCAGTTTTTAATTTTCTTTTAAAAACTAACGTGAAAATTAATGTGGAAGAATGAGATTTGTCCAGAATCTTATCCCTGGCTGCTGATAGTGATACCAGTGCAGAAAGCAATCAGACTCCAGTCTAAAACTGTAAGAGTCTTATCACTGACAGACTGTTCTCAACTTCAGCTTGACTTATATTTTAAAAGTAGTGCTGCAGATCAACAGACACTTGGTGAGTTCTACACTAGAGTATGAACTTGACACTGATTACAGCAGGATAAGGAACTTCACATTTTGCAGGGTGTACATCCCAGCCACTGACTGAACCATTGCCTGAATGATGAATCACTCTCACTGGCATGATGGGACACTTGTCCTCTATACGTTGAAGATGAAAACGACAAATTCATATGCCTGGCTGATATATAAAATACTTTTTCCACAAAAGTCTGTCTAAAAAACTTTCAAAATGTTGAAAAGTGAAAAACAAAACAAAATATGAACTTGAAAACCACAAAGACACTCCACAAAAAAGTTGAACAGCTCCAATCATTTACTTTGTGAAGAAATTCTGAAACCATTCAGTAAAAAATATAAACCCACAAAAAAAAACCTACAACCAAACATCCCATTCCCAATACTGGCAACATGTACACTTTTTCTGAAGATCTAAAGATCTGCTGTTGTTTGGGTTTGTTTGTTTTTTAGCTTTTCAGTAGTGGCACTATGGATTAGATGAAGAAAACAAGGTAATTAATATATATTCATGAATACCACCATCTGAAACAAGTCACCTACACAACATCCATGGGGTCAAAGGGTTATGACTTGTCCTAGAATTCAAGAAACAAACAAGTTGACTAATGCTGACAAGTTTTTTTAAAAAATGAATGGCACTGAATATTAGAAGTTAATAGAACACTCTCTCTCTCTCTCTCTCTCTCCTCTCTCTCTCTCTCTCTCTCTCTCTCTCTGTCATCACACACACACACACACACACACACACACATATTACATACACACATACATTACACACACACACTCATACACACATTATATAGACACACCATAACACACACATATACATGCACACACACACCCATGCATGCATGCACAAATGTGCCTGCACACACACACACACTCACAAAGTCACACACACATATATACATGCACACCCACATCCACCATGCATGTGCACATATGCATGCATGCACCCACCTGCACAGGCACACACACACAATGTCACAGGCAAACTTTATAATACAAGTTATCACAATGCCATAAAAATCACAAGTCCAAATATTTGATATCACATGACAGTTGACAGTTGTTAGAATTATATAAATTTCCTTTTCCAAAAATGAGGGGGAGGGAGGGGGGGCGGAGAAAGAAAACAAAAACAAAATGGAAAAAACCCCAACCTATTTCCACCTTTGTATTATTGTAAGCTGTGCAAAATATCATACCTACAACAGGAAGCGCAAAATTCCAAATGACTTGTAGTATCGGGACCGCTGCCTAGCGTGCTCTGTCTCCCACAGTAACAGTGAGGGAGTGTCGATGGGGACAAACAGCAGCAAAAGGCGGAGGAAAGTGATGTGTTCACTGTTGTAACTGGAGAAATCGAGGCCAGCAGACGAGTCACTCAGCGATTGGCGCACAGCTTACCACCTCAAGCCCCTTGCTTGGCGTGATGAATGGCATTAGGTCTGAAACACGAGTACACGTGGCACACAGTCGCAAGCGATGTAACGATCAACGTCCAAAGATCAAATCTTACTTCAGATTAGTTTGCTACGTCTTTTGATCCCTGATAGGCTTGGGCCTACTTCAAGTAAGCCTACCGGAAGCTAGTTGAGGGAGCAGTCATTGTAAGCGTTGTTTATGCCTAGATGGTGATGGAACAGGTGGAAAGTAACTGCCTCCAGATTCTCTCTCTCTCTCTCTCTCTCTCTCTGAATAAAAACAGTCAATGAATTTTAAGACAAACACGGACCTTAGTTCACAAAAGAACTAGACGAAGTGTTATTTGTGAGAGATTTGTTTTTAAAGAACATGGTTAGCATAAAAAGTACCAAATAAAACAAATAATCCATAAACGCCACAAACTAACAAAAACGGGAAGGGAAAAAATATTTCAGAGATTTGCTAGACTCCTGTCCTACGAAAATTCAAAAAGTGTACAGGGGGCAATGAACCAAATTATGCAGTCACCTACCATGCTAATAAAATGTAATCCAAAATAATTATTTCCACTCAAGGACTTAGCACGCTAATGAAAATATTACACATTATGAATTACACACTATGAAGTGCACTGACTTCAGAGAATTTGAAGTATTTGATCATCTGACTCACCTAAACAATCAGGAAAGCTGATTGAATACACACCGCATATCCACACTATGGCATCTGGTTATCACAAACACCATCTTGCCGCATATATAATTCTAGGTGTACATGTGTGTGTATACACTGACTAGAACCATAAACTATGGAGTACCCCAGGGATCCATACAAGGACCAATTCTCTTTTTATAATGTATGAATGACCTTCCTCTCCATACTAACTCCAAGTGTGAACTATCTGCTGATGACACAACCATTCATACAAACCATACTGACTTCAACTGTCTTGCAAACACATTACAAAAAAAGCGCTAATGATCATGCCGAATAGACTGGACTCAATCCCATTTCTAAACCTGGGCTTATCTATCACCACCAAACAAAAGCGAAGACAATTATCCTGTAAGTTTTCTCCAGTCCACATTAAAAAGGAAGTAACTGAACAAAGCTGTCATCACGAAGTTCCTGGAGTAGCAGCCCAGGAAAATCTGAGCTGGTTCTTCTACATAATTATAATATCATCTATGCAAATACCCCTCCCAAAGACTGTACCACCTCAACAAAAATTAACACTCCCTTGAGCTTCATACATGGAATCTATTCTTCTTGCTTATGTTTATTTAATACTAAATACATAATTAAGTCCATTAGTGCAAACATCAGAAAACTCCTGTCCTGTTCAGTTCCATTGGTGCAAACATCAGAAAGCTTATGTTCTGTTCAGTTCCATTGGTGCAAACATCATAAAACTTATGTTCAGTTCCATTGGTGCAAACATCATAAAACTTATGTTCAGTTCTATTGGTACAAACATCAGAAAACTTATGTTCAGTTCTATTCGTGCAAACATCAGAAAACTTATGTTCAGTGCCTTTGGTGCAAACATCAGAAAACTTCTGTTCTGTTCAGTTCCATTGGTGCAAACATCAGAAAACTTATGTTCAGTGCCTTTGGTGCAAACATCAGAAAACTTCTGTTCTGTTCAGTTCCATTGGTGCAAACATCAGAAAACTTATGTTCAATTCCATTGGTGCAAACATCAGAAAACTTTTGCTCTGTTCTATTGGTGCAAACATCAGAAAACTTATGTTCAGTTCCATTGGTGCAAACATCAGAAAACTTATGTTCAGTTCTATTGGTGTAAACATCAGAAAACTTATGTTTTGTTCAGTTCCATCGGTGCAAACATCAGAAAACTTATGTTCAATTCCATTGGTGCAAACATCAGAAAACTTTTGCTCTGTTCTATTGGTGCAAACATCAGAAAACTTATGTTCAGTTCCATTGGTGCAAACATCAGAAAACTTATGTTCAGTTCTATTGGTGCAAACATAAGAAAACTTATGTTCTGTCCAGTTCCATTGGTGCAAACATCAGAAAACTTATGTTCAGTTCTATTGGTGCAAACATCAGAAAACTTATGTTCAGTTCTATTGGTGCAAACATCAGAAAACTTATGTCTTGTTCAGTTCTATTGGTGCAAACATCAGAAAACTTATGTCTTGTTCAGTTCTATTGGTGCAAACATCAGAAAACTTATGTCTTGTTCAGTTCTATTGGTGCAAACATCAGAAAACTCCTGTCTGGAAAGAAAGTTGCCCTGTATGTGTCCTTGTATTGGAGTTCCAATCCAAAGAAAGTGTTATTTTGTTTACATCCAGTTTGTTCATCATCTCATCTCATCTGCTCCCGTAAGGGTTGTAGGGGCATTGCAGTGATGAACGTTGCACCAGTTGGCTCCATTTGCAGCAGTTGTGGGCAAGTGCCTGGGTTGTGGAGAAGCTCTTCCTGGTCCATTCAGTGATGTTGTCTGCCCATTTCTTCTTCGGTCTGCCTTCCCTTCTCTTCCCTTGCACTGTTCCTTGCAGTGTGGTCTTGGAGAGCGTATCTGATCTTGTCACGTGTCTATACCATCTGTGCTTCCTTTTCTTGACTGTGGTTAACAAGTCTTTGTACTGTTTTACTTGTTGGGTGATGGTTTGTCGGACTTCGTTGGTAATGTGGTCCGTATATGAAATGCCAAGGAGTCTTCTGAGGCATCTCATCTCAAAAGCCTGGATCCTTCTTTGGAGATCTGCATTCAATGTCCACGATTTGTATGCATACAGGTATGTGGAGATGACCAATGGACGCAGTAGCTTGACCTTGGTCCTAGGAGAGATGTTTCGGTCTTTCCAGATGGTCTTGTGCTTTGCCATTGCTGCTACTGTTTGTGCAGCTCTTGCGAGGGGTCTTTGAACCTTCTTCACTAATAATAGCTCCAACGTACTTGAAGTGAACTACAACCTCAAGTTCTTTTCCAGTGACTGTGATCTTGATGGTGATTGGCTGAGCACTGTTTGTCATGAATTTTTTCTTCTGGGCACTCATCTCCATGCCGTATCTGGAGAATGTTTCGTCCAGGTGGTACACTAGGTTGGCTAGTTCCTGTTCGTTTCCTGCCAGTCCATCGATGTCATCGGCAAACCTGAGGTTGGTGAGTGTTCACCCTCCAATACTGACTGTGCCAGTGTGATCTTCTAAGTCATCAGTCATTATGCGCTCAAGGAAGACAGTTTGTTAGAAATATGAAATCTGTAATATCTCAAAAGCACCAGAAAATGCATGTGGGTTACAAGAATAACTAAAACAATGAACAAGCTCCTGCCGAGGAAAGAAAACAACCCCGAAAACTCTGACTAGCCCTAGATATACACTAGACCACACCACTAAACAAATAACTACCTTCTGGCATTTATTCCCCCTTATTTTGGAAGTAGATTTGGACAAGTTCTACGTTTGCACAGTGTAAAGTGTTGGGGACAAGCTTTTGAAGACAGTAGCCCTTGATGGTTCACAGAAGAAGCTTTCAGGGACATTTGAAGCTTTTGAAGACAGTGGTCGTTGTTCTACATCTTCATAGAGAAAGTTTATATGGACAAGCATTATTTGAAGACAGTGATCGCTGTTCTACATCTTCATAGAGGAAGTTTATAGGGATAGGCATTATTTGAAGTCAGTGGTTGCTGTTCTACGTCTTCTTAGCAGGGAGTTTTTACTAACAAGCTTTTAAAGACATAGGCCTAGTTGTTCCTTTTTCTATTATTAAAGTGTTAAAAAACAAAAAAAGAAGCACACATTTAGCCAAGGAGCTTGCTCAGAATGAGGTAAAAAGGATATGACGTAAATTTAAAACGTCGACAAAGCCTAGGTTCAATGTTCACTCAGTAATAGAAGTAGATTTGTATGATATAAGTAGACAATTGTGGCAGATCTGCGCGTTTATGACTTTCCATGGAGTGATAATAGTAACAGAACTGCAGGTCATTTTTGAAAGTCTCGTGGGAGGCCAGGTTTAGAGTGATAGTAGCAACAGCATTGTCAAAACTGAAGTAGGCCAGATTAGGAAACCAGTTCTGGCACGACACATGGCTACACTGCATGCACAGTGTCAGTCTTCCTTCCTCCAGGCAGTAACATTGAAAGTGCGCTAGATCTAGGAGCCACACCTTGTAGATGGTGAGTATTGTTGCAGTGGTGATATAGTGTCATGGCAGTGGTGATATAGTATCATGGCATGCAGTGGTGACACAGTGTCAAGGCAGTGGTGACACAGTGTCATGGCAGTGGTGATATAGTATCATGGCATGCAGTGATGATACAGTGTCAAGGCAGTGGTGACACAGTGTCATGGCAGTGGTGATACAGTGTCATGGCATACAGTGATGATACAGTGTCATGGCAGTGGTGATACAGTGCCATGGCATACAGTGATGATACAGTGTCATGGCAGTGGTGACACAGTGTCATAGCATATAGTGGTGATACAGTGTCATGGCATACAATGATGATACAATGTCATGACATACAGAAGTGACACAGTGTCATGGCATACAGTGGTGATACAGTGTCATGACATGCAGTGGTGACACAGTGTCATGGTAGGCATGGATGACACAGTGCCATGGCAGGCAGGGGTGACAGGCAGGGGTGACATAGTGTCATGGCAGGCAGGGGTGACAGGCAGGGGTGACACAGTGTCATGGCAGGCAGGGGTGACAGGCAGGGGTGACACAGTGTCATGGCAGGCAGGGTGACGACGCTGGCCTGCTCCCACAGTGCCTCAGCACACCAGGTGCAGGTGGCCATTGTCAGCACCATCCTTTGCGCTGTCTGTTCACTGATCAGAGTTCGCTACAGTTGAATTGGAACGGTGGGATCATTTTATGGCAAGCTGTTTCCACTGTCCGCATTTTACACTGGGTCTGCTCTAGATAAGGCGGCAGTTGCTCAACACAGGGTAACTGGCCACTCTTCCCTATCGACATAGTTGAACTGCATCAGTTTGAGCATCAGCATCAGCAGGCCCTGACCAAGATAGTCGTCGGGGGTTAGTTTAGTACAACAAATAAACAGCAAACGAAAAACTACACACACACACACACACACACACACAACCAAACTGCTCTTAAGGAGAGGGGGTTGCAAAACAAATCAAAGGAACAGATCCCAACCTGTCAACAGTCATTACAAAGCTGATACTGTTTGCGGTAAAGAAGCGGGATTAGGACATGGTGTGTTGCTGTCTGTGGGCAGTATGTGTTGCATCCTGCAACCATAATCCCTCATATTCCGTCATATATGAAACGTGTTCGTGTTCCCATGCCCAGGTTCAGACTAGTAATAGGAGGGGGGGGGGGGGGGGGGGGGGTGGCAGGGAGGGAAGAGGAGGAGGATGGGTGCAGCTGGTCCCCTACTTAACAAGTTCACTATTGTTATTCTCCCTGTCAGCGCCGAATGGCCGCCATTGATCAATAAGCTTTGAGCGTCACGGAGTCCTTTCCTGATACCATTACTTTTTATTGGGCTTCTATTCTTCTCCTCTTCATTTCTACACTCCCCCCCCCCCCCCCCCCCTTCATTGCCCTCTGCCTTGCTCCTTTTGTTTGACTTTGGGGAATGTTCTCTCGGCAGGTTGACAAATGACACGTCACACACACTGGCTTCTCGACAGCCTGTCCTGATAGGTCCACACACACACACACACACACACACACACACTGCATAATTATGCTTAGAGCTTTCTGTTTGTTTTTCTCCAGGTTAGGCGTAATGTTAATGGCGGCTTAGCCTTTCTCCCGGGGGGCCTCATTTACATGCAGATCATGGTCGCCATCCTTCCTCTTTTCTCTTCTTTCCTGTCCTGTCACTGCTTTGCCTGCCTCTCTTGATTTCAACATTGGTTATTCCATACACAGACATCAAAGGCAGACCTCGATAGGCCTACAGCAGGGGAAAGGCATCAAACTACAGCTGATCTTCAGCTCCACCCCATGGTGAATGTACATTGTTGCTTAAGCCGATAAAGTGATTTGTACTCTGTTTTAAAGTCACGCTTTCACACATACAACTACAACTGCACAGAAAGGAAGAAAAACGTACAAGTGGGAATTTAAGTTGACCAGAAATGTACTGAACATGTCCCCACCACACCAGGAAGCAGTTGCTGAGCCTAAGGGGACATGGTCCTCTGTCAGGCAGCCCCAACACGCAGGAGAGGAGCACTCCATCACACACCCAGAGAACTGTTCACATTCCTCCATATTGTTGTCTTGTCTAAAAATGTTGGAATTGTTCAGTCAATTCCAGCACTACTTTAAAATGCTGATGCTGTCATTCAAGCGTAGTTGTCTGTCCCCATATGATGAAGTAGTTAAAGTTCTTTCAGTCAGGTTTCATAGTATCAGTTGTCTGACCATGAACAGCTACAAACATTTTTGGACAGTTAAAAAAAAGAAGAAAGAAATGTGTCTGTTTCTTTGGGATGACAACAAACACATGTCAAGTATAAACAAAAACAAAAAAAACCCAAAAACAACAACAAACAAAAAATAACAACAATAACAAAAAAACAACCAATTATCCCTGAAGGGCAGTTACAACACTAACAGGCACATCATTGATAGGAATGGGAATCTTCACACACACACACACACACACACACACGGGACCATTCAATAAATGTCTTTTAGTCAATTCAGAGTTCAGATTACTCCTTTCAAGTCGAAGTCTGCAGAGAATGATTTGTTGTTTTCTTGTTCCATAAAAAAACAACTAATGTGGGCCTCTATTCATCGGCAAAAAAATATATAAAAATTCTTCCTTTTCTTTTGCCCTCTTTCCCCCTTTTTTTCCTTCTGCAGTTTTTACATTCCAGATTTATTGTAAAGTGTTGTGTGTGTGTGTGTGTGTGTGTGTGTGTGTGTGTGTGTGTGTGTTTCAAGTATCTTGTCATATAATAGGCAGTCATATTCTGGCTTCAGATGATTCTTTCCCTTCAATGGAGAGTGCCAGTTGTTATGTGAAGATGTTATCAGGGCTGAAGACAAATCTCCACCCACCGTTTCCAGGCACAGCCTCTGGTGTCGGCCTTGTCTGGGCACTCTGCTGACCTGGGGCTGGTGGCCCGGGCCCTGATGGTGTGTTCACGGGATGTGTGAGGGGAGGCACTAGCAATGGATTGGATTAGCCTGGCTTTGTGGATGCTCTAGGGGGGTTTGCCGTGTTCCTCATTCCCTTTTCACTCCTCCTCCCATCCTTTGGTATGCTTGCACATGTGTGTGCGCTCTTGTGTGTAGAAGCGGGCGTGTGTGCATGTGCATGCATGTGTGTGCTTGTACACGTTTGTATGCGTTGTTTTTATCTCTCTAGAAATGCTTTCTTATTTTCAGCTGAATTACTAGCTGCATAAACGTTTCCAAGTTTAGCATTGTAAGCAATCTGTGTTTCTAAAGTAATGTGTGTTTCTAAAGCAATGTGTGTTTCTAAAGCAATGCGTGTTTCTAAAGTAATGTGTGTTTCTAAAGTAATGTGTGTTTCTAAAGCAATGCGTGTTTCTAAAGCAATCTGTGTTTCTAAAGTAATGTGTGTTTCTAAAGCAATGTGTGTTTCTAAAGCAATGCGTGTTTCTAAAGTAATGTGTGTTTCTAAAGTAATGTGTGTTTCTAAAGCAATGCGTGTTTCTAAAGCAATCTGTGTTTCTAAAGTAATGTGTGTTTCTAAAGCAATGTGTGTTTCTAAAGCAATGCGTGTTTCTAAAGTAATGTGTGTTTCTAAAGTAATGTGTGTTTCTAAAGCAATGCGTGTTTTTAAAGCAATCTGTGTTTCTAAAGTAATGTGTGTTTCTAAAGCAATGTGTGTTTCTAAAGCAATGCGTGTTTCTAAAGCAATGTGTGTTTCTAAAGCAATGCGTGTTTCTAAAGTAATGTGTGTTTCTAAAGCAATGTGTGTTTCTAAAGTAATGTGTGTTTCTAAAGCAATGCGTGTTTCTAAAGCAATCTGTGTTTCTAAAGCAATCTGTGTTTCTAAAGTAATGTGTGTTTCTAAAGTAATGTGTGTTTCTAAAGCAATGTGTGTTTCTAAAGCAATGCGTGTTTCTAAAGTAATGTGTGTTTCTAAAGCAATGTGTGTTTCTAAAGCAATGCGTGTTTCTAAAGCAATGTGTGTTTCTAAAGCAATGTGTGTTTCTAAAGCAATGTGTGTTTCTAAAGCAATGCGTGTTTCTAAAGCAATCTGTGTTTCTAAAGCAATGTGTGTTTCTAAAGCAATGTGTGTTTCTAAAGCAATGCGTGTTTCTAAAGTAATGTGTGTTGTCTTGAAAGCCTTCACAACGCCCATCCCCCTCCCCACTCGACCCTCACCCCCCCCCCCCCCCCCCCCCCCCCTGTCCAAAGTCTCCAGAGCTATGGGCCGGCCTCTTTAAGATGTTCCATTTGAAATGATCAATCATGGAATTTCAAGGTGAACATCTTTCACAATATCCCTTCTGCCAACACAACTTTGGAATAATAATAATGGTCGTGCGTGCTAGGTGTACGTCAGTTGCCTGACTTCTGTAGTTTGAAGTAATTCGACCAAATTCTGCAGTGTCTTCTACAGTGTGAAGTTTGTCTTCTACAGTGTTAAGTATGTTTTCTGCAGTGTGAAGTTTGTCTTATACAGTGTGAAGTTTGACCTGCTTCTACAGTGTGAAGTTTGACTGTCCTCTAGTGTGAAGTTTGACTGTCTTCTAGTGTGAAGTTTAACTGTCTTCTACAGTGTGAAGATTGACGGTTCTCTACAGTGTGAAGTTTGACTGTCTTCTACAGTGTGAAGTTTGACTGTCTTCTACAGTGTGAAGTTTGACTGTCTTCTACAGTGTGAAGTTTGACTGACTTCTACAGTGTGAAGTTTGTCTTATACAGTGTGAAGTTTGACTGTCTTCTAGTGTGAAGTTTGACTGTCTTCTACAGTGTGAAGTTTGACTTTCTTCTAGGGTGAAGTTTGACTGTCTTCTACAGTGTGAAGCTTGACGGTTCTCTACAGTGTGAAGTTTGACTGTCTTCTACAGTGTGAAGTTTGACTGTCTTCTGCAGTGTGAAGTTTGACTGTCTTCTACAGTGTGAAGTTCTAGTGTGAGGTTTGACTGTCTTCTACAGTGTGAAGTTTGACTGTCTTCTAGTGTGAAGTTTGACTGTCTTCTACATTGTGAAGTTTAACTGTCTTCTGCAGTGTGAAGTTTGACTGTCTTCTACAGTGTGAAATTTGACTGTCTTCTACAGTGTGAAGTTGGACTGATTTCTGCAGTGTGAAGTTGGACTGACTTCTTCAGTGTGAAGTTTGACGGTTCTCTACAGTGTGAAGTTTGACTGTCTTCTTCAGTGTGAAGTTTGACTGTCTTCTACAGTGTGAAGTTTCACTGACTTCTGCAGTGTGAAGTCTGACTGTCTTCTAGTGTGAAATTTGACTGTCTTCTAGTGTGAAATTTGACTGTCTTCTACAGTGTGAAGTTGGACTGATTTCTGCAGTGTGAAGTTTGACGGTTCTCTACAGTATTTATTCGAAGAGTGTGGACAGAGAAGTTTCCTGCCTTGATGAGAACGATGAAGAACAACAACAATAACTGATCACTAGCATGTTGTCAGTGTGCCTGGCTCTGCCTCCCAGTCTGTGAATATATTTCTATTAGTAGCTGTACCATTTAGTTTGGAGTTCTTTCTTTCAGCACACGGCGTTATGTGTGTTGTGTGTGTGTGTGTGTGTGTGTGTGTGTGTGTGTGTTGTGTGGTGTGGTGCGCGTGCGTGCTTGCGTGCGTGCGTGCGTACGTACGTGCGTACGTAGTGTGTGTGTGTGTGTGTGTGTGTGTGTGTATGTGTGTGTGTGTGTGTGTGTGTGTGAAAGGAATGTGCTGGAAGAGATGAGTACTTTTTAGAGTCTATGTCTTCTTTCCAATTTGGTGTACATTATTTTGATTTTTTTTAGGGGGGGGGGGGGGGTGGGGGGTGATATGTTTTTTGCGTGGGAAAGATACGTGTCAGACCAGCAGGCTCTTGCCGCCAGCAAGAGAGAGAGAGAGGCAATAAGAGTGGTGTGATCCTCCTGTTATAGGAGAGGGGTATGAGTAGCGACAGCTGAACTAGATATTACAGGACGTTTATGGCTAAAAAGGATTCTTTGTACTGCTGCAATAACACATGGGATTGACATCTTCAGGGATAGCTGCTATCTGGGCATCCCCCCCCCCCCCCCCTTGGTGCGCTCTCTCTCTCTCTCTCTATCTCTCTCTCTCTCTCTCTATCTCTCTCTCTCTCTCTCTTCAAATAAGAGAGATAGTTCCTAAATGATTTTCTGTAGCTGACTTTGTATACAGTAACATTGTCTGTGTGGTTTTTTTGTGTTTTTTTTTTTTTTTATTTTTATTTTTATTTTAAACCAAATACTAAGTCATTCGGCAACCCCCTTCATGTATGGCCATGGCCTTTTTGTGAATAAATCATTCGAGTTCGATTCGAGTTCTCTCTCTCTCATCTTCTTCCTCTATCTTCTTCATCTCTCTTCTCTCTCTCTCTCTCTCTCTCTCTCTCTCTCTCCTCTCTCTCTCTCTCTCATGATGCTTAGTCATTATCCTCGAAATAATATTTTGTCATTGTCATTGTCATTGTCATCTCTCTCTCTCTCTCTCTCTCTTCTCTACACTCGTCTCCTTCAACGACTCAACTCTTCCACACTCTCCCTCCTCTACTCCTTCGTCCTACTCATCTCTTCATACCTCACTCTCTCGCGTCCTCATCAGTGCTTTCATTATCCTCGAAATAAAAATATTTGTCATTCTTTCATTCTCTCTCCTCTCTCTCTCTCCTCTCTCTCTCTCTCTTCTCTCTCTCCTCTCCTCTCTCTCTCTCTCTCCTCTCTCTCTCTCTCTCTCTCTCTCTTCTCTCTCTCTCTCATACTTCTCTCTTCTTTCGGATGAGACTATAACCAGTCCGTGTGAACGCATGAGAACATCTTGCCACACTTTAAACCGTTCCGTTTACGTAGAGAAAATTGTAGTGTCGAGCGGTGGTACGGATGTCACAACATTTACAAAACAGCATACACACGGGACAGGATGAAAAAAGCACATGAGTGCTTATTCTATTATCCTCGAAATGAAAAAAATAATCTCTCTCTCTCTCTCCTCTCTCTCTCTCCTCTCTCTCTCTCTCTCTCTCTCTCTCTCTCTCTCTCTCCTCTCTCTCTCTCTCTCTCCTCTCTCTCTCTCTCTCTCTCTCTCTCTCTCTCTCTCTCTCTGATACTACTTACTGACAAGTAATACTTGTCAATCTGAAAGATATTTGATACGTGTGTTGGTCATTTGACGCTCACTTTAATGTTGATAATGGTAAGTGTATGCTACAAGGTTGCTTGTCTGATTGTGTACTTCAGTTTAGTGACATCAATGTTGTAGTCGTTCATAAAAAGAGCGTGTTAATTGTGTTGATTTTATTCCAAGACATTTTCATCAATTCTACAGTTAGTTCATCACTGCCAGGAGATTTGCCATTCCCCACAGTTAGTTCATCACTATCAGGAGATTTGCCATTCCCACAGTTAGTTCATCACTATCAGGAGATTTGCCATTCCCCACAGTTAGTTCATCACTACCAGGAGATTTGCCATTCCCCACAGTTAGTTCATCACTACCAGGAGATTTGCCATTCCCCACAGTTCATCACTACCAGGAGATTTGCCATTCCCACAGTTCATTACTACAGGAGATTTGCCATTCCCCACAGTTCATCACTATCAGGAGATTTGCCATTCCCACAGTTCATTACTATCAGGAGATTTGCCATTCCCCACAGTTAGTTCATCACTGCCAGGAGATTTGCCATTCCCACAGTTCATTACTATCAGGAGATTTGCCATTCCCCACAGTTCATTCATCTACTCAGGAGATTTGCCATTCCCCACAGTTCATTACTATCAGGAGATTTGCCATTCCCACAGTTCATTATTATCAGGAGATTTGCCATTCCCCACAGTTAGTTCATCACTATCAGGAGATTTGCCATTCCCACAGTTAGTTCATCACTACCAGGAGATTTGCCATTCCCCACAGTTCATACTCAGAATTTGCCATCCCACAGTTCATACACAGAGATTTGCCATTCCCCACAGTTCATCACTACAGGAGATTTGCCATTCCCCACAGTTCATTACTATCAGGAGATTTGCCATTCCCACAGTTAGTTCATCACTATCAGGAGATTTGCCATTCCCCACAGTTAGTTCATCACTGCCAGGAGATTTGCCATTCCCCACAGTCATACTACAGAATTCATCACTAGTCAGACATAGAGATTGCCATTCCCCACAGTTCATTATTATCAGGAGATTTGCCATTCCCACAGTTCATTACTATCAGGAGATTTGCCATTCCCCACAGTTAGTTCATCACTACCAGGAGATTTGCCATTCCTCACAGTTAGTTCATCACTATCAGGAGATTTGCCATTCCCCACATAGTTCATCACTATCAGGAGATTTGCCATTCCCACAGTTCATCACTATCAGGAGATTTGCCATTCCCACAGTTAGTTCATCACTATCAGGAGATTTGCCATTCCCACAGTTAGTTCATCACTATCAGGAGATTTGCCATTCCCATAGTTCATCACTATCAGGAGATTTGCCATTCCCCACAGTTAGTTCATCTCTATCAGGAGATTTGCCATTCCCCACAGTTAGTTCATCTCTATCAGGAGATTTGCCATTCCCCACAGTTAGTTCATCTCTATCAGGAGATTTGCCATTCCCCACAGTTAGTTCATCTCTATCAGGAGATTTGCCATTCCCCATAGTTCATCTATCAGAGATTTGCCATTCCCCACAGTTCATTTAGAGTTCCATTCATTATCAAGGAGATTTGACCAATTGCCCATCAGAGATTGTTCAGTCATCTATCAGGAGATTTGCCATTCCCCACAGTTAGTTCATCTCTATCAGGAGATTTGCCATTCCCCACAGTTAGTTCATCTCTATCAGGAGATTTGCCATTCCCCACAGTTAGTTCATCTCTATCAGGAGATTTGCCATTCCCCACAGTTAGTTCATCTCTATCAGGAGATTTGCCATTCCCCACAGTTAGTTCATCTCTATCAGGAGATTTGCCATTCCCATAGTTCATCACTATCAGGAGATTTGCCATTCCCCACAGTTAGTTCATCTCTATCAGGAGATTTGCCATTCCCATAGTTCATCAATATCAGGAGATTTGACATTACCCACAGTTAGTTCATCATTATCAGGAGATTTGCCATTCCCCACAGTTAGTTCATCTCTATTAGGAGATTTTCCATTCCCCACAGTTAGTTCATCTCTATCAGGAGATTTTCCATTCCCATAGTTCATCACTAGTAGGAGATTTGCCATTCCCCACAGTTAGTTCATCACTATCAGGAGATTTGCCATTCCCCACAGTTAGTTCATCACTATCAGGAGATTTGCCATTCCCCACAGTTCATTACTATCAGGAGATTTGCCATTCCCACAGTTAGTTCATCACTATCAGGAGATTTGCCATTCCCCACAGTTCATCACTAGTAGGAGATTTGCCATTCCCCACAGTTAGTTCATCACTATCAGGAGATTTGCCATTCCCCACAGTTAGCTCATCCCTATCGGGAGATTTGCCATTCCACATTGTTTTCAAAGCAGCGCTAGCTTCTTCTTCCAAAATAGCATCTTCGCAAAGAGCTGTTTCTTCATCACTTCCTGTAGGGGGTTCACATCTTCAAGAAAACCATGCAGGGATTTCAAAGACAGGTTGCCTGCGTGCTGGTGGCAAGAGCGGGACTTTCGTCTCCACAACAGCGATAGATGTTGTCTCTAGAGGACAAGTGGTACTGGCGTGATGTTAGAATACATTTATGAACCCAGTGAGATAGAAAGTTAACATTCATACTGACAAGGTTTAGATGGGGGCTTATCAGCAATTGCACGCCATTATCATAGCTATGGACAGCTGTAGAATCTGATCGACTTCGTCCAGTGTCAAGAAATGATCCTCGAGATGAACTGCATTGAGTGAATCTCTTTGTTCATTATGCAGTAACTATCCAGATGAACCGCATTGGGTGATTTTCTTTGTTCATTATGCAGTAATTGTCAAGATGAACTGCACTGAGGGATTCTCTTGATTTATTATGCAGTAATTATCAAGATAAACTGCATTGAGGGATTCACTTTGTTCATTATGCAGTAATTATCAAGATGAACTGCATTGAAGGATTCACTTTGTTCATTATGCAGCAAAGATTCTGGCCTGAAGATGAACTGCATTGTATTTTTTCCTTTAATCGATCTACAAGAAAAAATACCACTTTTCCCCTAGAAGGTCAATAAAAGTAGTATGGTTTAGTTGGAATACTAATAGTGTATTATCTCCAACGCACGATACATTTCTGTGGGTAACGAGCACAGCTGAAACCAGTCAACAAGTAAACACTGTCACACAACACAGCACAGAGCGATACCACAGCTTCAGGCAGATCTGTCCCCACACGTATAAACAAAGAGCTTTCCTATAGCAGTGACATCCAGCCACACGTGTGTACACCAAGTAGCCAAGCACTGGTGCACGTACCCACCCACGCACGCACGCACGCACGCGCGCACACACACACTCACACACACACACACACACACACACACACACACACAGCTATGCTCCAGGACTGATGCAAACGATACCCGCGCTGTCACACAACTGGCCCTATACACTGACAGCATTTGTCACAACACACTGGGCCCTGCAGAGCCACAGTGATGCATCCTTGTTCCCTCTATGTGCACTAAACGCACTGAAATAATGACGATAATGATGCTGTGAGAGAAGCAAGAAAAGTGTATCTCAGTCACTGAGGAAACTGCTCCTGCTTGTGGGCCGATGCCCTGTGGCTGGAAGTGTCACTGACTGGGGCACGATCTGATCAGCAGCGTGCTCACGTCAGCTAGACAGGCCCAGTCCTGCAGCTCATTCTGACCGACCTTCCTCACCTCAGCCCCAGGGAGAAAGAAGACGAGGCAGACAGACAATGACAATGACAAATGGCTTTATTTCGAGGATAAGGAATAAGCACTCATGTGCTTTTTTACATCCAGTCCCCGCCCGTAGGGATACATCTGAATAATAAACCCAATACTCTTACTGCACAGAGAGAGAGAGAGAGAGAGAGAGAGAGAGAGAGAGAGAGAGAGAGAGAGAGAGAGAGAGAGAGAGAGGTGAGTGCACAACATCACTCCCTGGACCAAGAAAAGATTTGCTGACTTTGGCACACACTGCCACAAACGAAATAGCTGTGTTTGAGCTTCTTTGTTGTTTGTTGTTTATTGTTTGTTTGTTGGGGATTTTTTGATTGCTGTTTTTGGTACAACACTGCTCCCTTGAATAAAAGGGCCAGTGTATTAGTGTAGTGTACACCGCATATTCAGTTATCGCAGAGATACAGGCAGTTCTCCTTTCTCATCTCATGGCAACTCTAATGCTGCTGCGCACTCAGTGGCCTCGATCAGATGGATTGTTGTGGGAGCAAATGGATCGCATACACTGTAGGCATAATCCGGAACAGGACCACCACCAGACTATGAACCGTGTCCCTGTAGTCCAGGGGGCCAAGCTTCAGCCTGACTGAGTTTCGGTTGAACAATGTCCATCTCTTCTCGCCATCACTGAACTGCTCGAGATGTCGTTGATGGGACAGGTCTCCACCCCTGGCAACAAGGCAACAAGTCTGCAGCTGTATGCTGCTGTCATCCACAAAAGAAGGACTGCCACTCTTCAAGCTGTCACAGATGGAAGTCACTGCTCTGAATGCAGAACACAAAAGGTCTGCAGAAGCAGCCTCGGGGTACACCGCACTGGACGCAGAGAAAATCGGATTGGCCACTGATAAAAGTAGTGCCCGCTTTCTCTTGTTCAGGGAATTTATTTCGCCTTTGAATGCTGTCACAGTGGAGTTTCAAATTAAGAAGCTGTGGTTAACAGTGTCAGCATTGTCAAAGGCCTGTGCAGTGTCCACGAGAAAGATGTTACTCTGTTGTTTACATTGTCAAAGGCCTGTACTGGTGCAGTGTCCATGAGAAAGATGTCACTCTGTTGTTCACATTGTCAAAGGCCTGTACTGTACAGTGTCCACGAGAGATGTTGCAGGTCAACAGCCTTGATCAGCAGCAGGAAGAGGCAGCTGCTTGGGGGTGTTTCTCACATGTCCCCTGACTACAGTCGTGCACATGAAGGTCGAGCTTTGTTTTTAAAAAAGAAGACAAAACTTATTTCTGCTCCTTATAAACGCGCGCGCGCACACAACACACACACACACACACACACACACACACACACACACACACACACACACACACACACACACACATACATACACACACACACACACACCATATCCATACACAGTAAGGAGTTTTAGACTGTATACAGAGGCGGACAGGGAGGTGTTACCGTGCAATACAACACATCTCTATTTCCATGATTATGATCATGATTATGATTATGATCATCTCTAGCTGTGTGGCTTCAGGGCACTAGAATTGCGCCCTGAACCGAATGCTGAAGACTTTGAGCGGCACAGCACTGTGGCTCCAGGCCTCATGTTGTCAATGCTGATCACGGCTGCACGCTGTGATAGGCTAAGCCTGCTCTTGCTCTATTCAAGCACACATCGCCTGTATTGCCTCTTCACAGCTTTCAGTCAGGACATGCACCACACACACACACACACACACACACACACACACACACACACACACACACACACACACACAACATACATACATACACAGAGAGGGGGGGGGGGGGGACAAAGAAAACCCACATGGTACATTGATTCAGCTTCCACACGGAGTTGCCACTACGAGGTCGGTTTCTGGAAGACTGTCCAGCTTTGCCCAGGCGAGGCCCACTAGTGGCCGCTGTCCACGCTCTCCACAGGCCACGTTTCCCAGTCAGCACCCCCCCCCCCCTCCCTTCCCCCAGTGTCAGTGATGCAGCGTGGAGGTGACACACGGCCCTCTCCTCCACTTGCCCGCTAAACAGAGCTGTCAAGGGCGCAGTGTCGGGCCTGGTTGATGGGGAAGTTTATTTCCTGATGAAGTCCTCTGCCGATGCTGAGGTGTGAGACCTGCTGCAAGAGAGGGGAGCATTGCATCAGCCTGGACACAGTGATCACCAGTCAGCCTCTCTTCGCTCTGTCAGCAGCTGCTGTTTTCATGATGACTCCTCCTCTTCTTGTTCTTGTTCTTCTTCTTCTTCTTCTTCTTCTGCTTCTTCTTCTTCTTCTGCTTCTTCTTAGCGAGAGTAATAACACTTCATGTAAGGTACCTGTAAGTAGTTGTGCTCATTATCACTGTTTATCACTGTTTATCATTGTTTACCACTTTTATCACTGTTTATCACTGTTCATCATTGTTTATCACGGTTTATCATTGTTTATCACTGTTCATCATTGTTTATCACTGTTTATCATTGTTTATCATTGTTTATCACTGTTCATCATTGTTTATCACTGTTTATAACTGTTTATCATTGTTTATCACTGTTTATCATTGTTTATCCCTGTTTATCATTGTTTATCACTGTTTATCATTGTTTATCACTGTTTATCACTGTTCATCACTGTTTATCGCTTTTATCATTGTTTATCACTGTTTATCACTGTTCATCACTGTTTATCACTTTATCACTGTTCATCACTGTTTATCATTGTTTATCACTGTTTATCACTGTTTATCACTGTTTATCACTGTTCATCACTGTTTATCACTTTTATCACTGTTTATCACTGTTTATCACTGTTCATCACTGTTTATCACTTTATCACTGTTCATCACTGTTTATCATTGTTTATCACTGTTTATCACTTTATGACTGTTCATCACTGTTTATCACTTTATCACTGTTCATCACTGTTTATCACTTTTATCATTGTTTATCACTGTTTATAATTGTTTATCACTGTTTCTCGAGGTCTGGTTTGGTTGGTTTGGCGATAACTGGCGTGCTCAATGTGTGTATCACGCTCACCACTCTACTGGTCTGTCATATTACTCACCACAGTGTGTGTGTATGATGCTCACCACCCTACTGGTCTGTCATCATATTACTCACCACAGTGTGTGTATGAGCTCACCACTCTACTGGTCTGTCATCATATTACTCACCACAGTGTGTGTGTATGATGCTCACCACTCTACTGGTCTGTCATCATATTACTCACTACAGTGTGTGGTGTGTTGCTCACCACTCTACTGGTCTGTCATCATATTACTCACTACAGTGTGGTGTGTGTGTGATGTTCACCACTCTACTGCTCTGTCATCATATTACTCACTACAGTGTGTTGTGATGCTCACCACTCTACTGGTCTGTCATCATATTACTCACTACAGTGTGTGTGTGTGTGTGGTGCTCACCACTCTACTGGTCTGCCATCATATTACTCACCACAGTGTGTGTGTGTGTGTGTGTGTGTGTTGTGATGCTCACCACTCTACTGGTCTGTCATCATATTACTCACCACAGTGTGTGTGTGTGTTGTGATGCTCACCACTCTACTGGTCTGCCATCATATTACTCACCACAGTGTGTGTGTGTGTGTTGTGATGCTCACCACTCTACTGGTCTGTCATCATATTACTCACCACAGTGTGTGTGTGTGTGTAAGTTGGGCTGCAGACAGCACGTAGCTGTTGGCTCAGCCCCAGTTTGTCCTGTCGTTGCTTACAGCTGGCAGTCAGATCAGAAGAGAGGAGAAGAGAGGAGAGGAGAGAAGAGGAGAGAAGAAGAGAAGAGGAGAGGAGAAGAGAGGAGAGGAGGACAAAGGAGAAGGCGCGCTGTCAGCTGTGGAGGGCGGGCAGGGGGGGAGGGGGGGGGATCAATCGCTCCATCCTCTGCGGCACAGCTGCAGGCGCTGCCTCAGCCCCACGTCAGCAGCGTGGCCACAAGCTGTACCTGCCCACCTTCCTTCCTTACCCTGTCCTCTTAATCCTCCTTACACCCACCCCCCCTCACCCCACACCACTCTCCGCCCCCTCCCACCCCCCCCCCCCCTCTTCTAATCCGTTTCTCATCTTTTTTGTGTGTGTCTTGACGAAGTGGGGGCGACAGATGGGGAGGGAAGGAGCCTGCTTTGTGCTAGCTAGAGGGAAGGAGCCTGCTTTGTGCTGGCCAGAGCTAGAGGGATGGAGCCTGCCTTGTGCTGGCCACAGCTAGAGGTATGGAGCCTGCCTTGTGCTGGCCACAGCTAGAGGTATGGAGCCTGCCTTGTGCTGGCCAGAGCTAGAGGGATGGAGCCTGCCTTGTGCTGGCCAGAGCTAGAGGGATGGAGCCTGCCTTGTGCTGGGCAGAGCTAGAGGGATGGAGCCTGCCTTGTGCTGGCCAGAGCTAGAGGGATGGAGCCTGCTTTGTGCTGGCCAGAGCTAGAGGGATGGAGCCTGCTTTGTGCTGGCCAGAGCTAGAGGGATGGAGCCTGCCTTGTGCTGGCCAGAGCTAGAGGGATGGAGCCTGCTTTGTGCTGGCCAGAGCTAGAGGGAAGGAGCCTGCTTTGTGCTGGCCAGAGCTAGTGGCGGCACCAGTGTCTGCTGTCTCCCCACCTCCACCTTCCTCCTCTTGCAGGCGCCAGGCAGCCTGCACCATGCAGTCCTCCACCCTTTGACCTTCACACCCAACCACACCCAGTCACTGGGTGGAGCCTGTTGGCTGGATTGGGGGGGGGGGGGAGGGATGGGGGGTGCTGACCATGGACCATTTCAGTGGTGTGCAGACCTGCCAGTGCCGACTGTGGTGGGGACACTGCCGCTGTTCTGTTGTGAATGAACTTGTCAACCCCCCCACCCCCACCCCCAGACAAACAGCTAGCGGGTCTACCCGTCAGCTCCCTTGTTCTGGTGGCGTCATCTTCAGACAGGGCACGGGGCAGCTCAGCGGTCACAGCACTCGCTTTTCCCCAGCTAAGGTTAAGCAGCATAGAGCGTGGTGACCACTTAGATGGGTGACCGGTTGTGTGCCTAGGCTTCAGTACAGTTCCCTTATTCACCCAGCTGTAAATATGGGTGGGCATCTGCCTCTTTAGGGTCAGGGAAGGTAAGGCAGTGAGGGGAGAGGAGATGGGCGCCACCCTCAATATGCTGGCCCCTTGAGAAGTTGAGGTCTCTGACGCCTCGCTCCCCTACTAGCACATAGGTTATGGGACACCTTGACCTTGACCATGACCTTCAGAATGGCAGCCTGTGGTCAGGCCTGAGGCCCTCAGTCTCCTGTGCTGGTGAGATGCCTGCAGCCTGCATCCAGGGGCCAGGCTTTCTGCACTGAGGAGTATACACCACAGGCGCCTGAACACTGCTGCTGCTGCTGCTGCTGCTGATGATGATAGATGCTGCTGATGCTGTTGCTGCTGCTGCTGATAGATGCTGCTGCTGCTGTTACTACTACTACTGCTGCTGCTGCTGCTACTGCTACTACTACTACTACTACTACTACTACTACTACTACTACAAGATCTGTACCCTCTGTTACAAATGTCTCCATAAAACAGCACCTTCCTACCTCTGTGAATGTCTTCACCTGTACACTCCTTCTCGTTCCCTCCGCTCTGCTGCAGATACCCTGTGCTTACAAATACCTAGATTCAACCAGTCCACCGTTGGCCGTCGCTCTTTCTCTGTTTCTGGTCCAGCGATCTGGAATGACCTCCCTCTCTCCCTTCGCGAAAAGCCTACTTACAACACTTTTAAATCCAGCCTCAAGACATACCTATTTCAAACCTAAGACCTCCCCCTACAGTTTCATCTCATAATTATCTGTCCTTGCCTTCAGTGGCCTAAATTCTCATCACCCTGCTGAAGCATATAACCTGTGTGTGTGTTTGTGTGTGTGTGCGTACGTGCGCGCGTGTGTTCGTGTGTATTTGAACTTTTAAACTATTAATCTTGTTCATTGTAATGGTGATGCATGTTTGTAGTGGTTTTTACATATGCAAGCGCTATATGATTCTGTTTTTATTTATTATTATTATACTAACTATAAACTATTACCAGCTACTGTGCTGTATGTGATGCTTACTGCTATTACTACTACTACTACTACTACTTACGTTGCTGCTACTGCTACTCTCTACTACTACTATGCTGCTCTACTGCAAACTACTAACTACTACTACTGACTGCTGCTGCTGCTACTCTACTACTCTACTACTACTACTACTACTACTACTACTACTACTACTACTACTGCTGCGCTGCTGACTACTGCTACTACTACTACACTACTACTACTACTACTGCTCTGCTGCTCTGCTGCTGCTGCTGCTGCTGCTGCTACTGACTGCTACTACTTGTTACAACTGCTGTTAACCACTGCTGCTGCTGCTGCTGCTGCTGCTACTTCTACTACTATTGCTGCTGCTGCTGCTGCTACTACTACTACTGCTGCTGCTGCTACTGCTGCTGCTTCTACTCTTGTTACAACTGCTGTTAACCACTGCTGCTGCTGCTGCTGCTGCTCCTACTCTTGTGACTAGTGCTGTTAACCACTGCTGCTGCTGCTGCTCCTACTCTTGTTACACTGCTGTTAACCACTGCTGCTGCTGCTGCTGCTGCTCCTACTCTTGTTACTAGTGCTGTTAACCACTGCTGCTGCTGCTACTGCTACTACTACGACTACTACTATGTCTCTTGTTTGTTTTTTTACTCCCCCCTCCCCTCCCCTGTTCTGCCTTCAGCAATCAGGAAAGGGATCCATGTTTCACCTGTGCTATGTGCAGAGACAGGCAAGACACACTGCACCCTCCCTCCGTGCAGCAGTATGGGCAGCAAGTGTTGTGCAGGCTGCTTCCGTTGCTGCTGCAGTTGCTGCCGTTGCTGCTGCAGAAGGGGATGGAAGGACAGGTCGGAGGAGGACGAGTTCCCCATCTGCATCTTTCCGCCCATCTGCCGGTCAGCAAAGGAGGTCAACCAGCTGGCTTCCTGCAGACTGGCCGACTTCGAGCGCCAGAAGAAGATCGGCCATGGCCGCTTTGGCACCGTCTACAAAGTGATTGAGCGCCACAGTCAGAAAGTCAGTCAGTCTGTCTGTCTGTCTGTCTGTCTGTCTGTATGTATGTATGTCAGTATGTCTGTCTGTACATCAGTCTGTCAGAGAGGGATTCTGGGTGGGTGACTGGTATGGGTTCTTGCCCTCTGTCTGACAGTCTGTCTGTCTGTCTGTCAGAGAGGGGTTGACGTCAGTGACAGTGTGCTGTGACTGGATGTTTCTGTGCTGGGTGGAAATGGTTTGGGGAGGGGGAGGGAGGAGAGGGGGGCAGGAGTCTACATCCAGACCCTCAGCAAGGGCAACAACAGCAGAGTTGGAGGAGGAGGAGGGGGAGGGGCTGAGACGCTACAGCCCAGTGGGTAACACGTCTGACTGCAGTCCTCTGGCCCCTGAAGGCGTGGGTCCAATCTCCATGATGCCGGTGTCTGGGGAATGAAGGGGGGGAGTTGGTCCACCTCCCTGGCCAACTTCAACAACAACAGACCTGCTAGTGCCTGCATTCCCTCCCTGCATATGTATAGATATAGATAGTATATCATTATATATTATTATATCATATGATATATATATCCTTTATTTATGCCTTACACTCAAATTCAGGAGTTGTATACGCTGATACTATCGATTATCAATTTGAACACAGTCTTTTAGTCTGATGAGACAAATTAAAGTATGAACATCGAGCTTGGATACCAGCATTCATGGTGTCAAACATGTTCCCAATTTCCGAAAACTGCGGACATTGCAGTATCAAATGAAACTCATCGCGGATGCCATTCCTGTCACCTTGCTGACAAAGACGGTTTTCCCCTACAGCGCTGTTCATAGCAGCCGTTTTCATTGGTGATGGCTGATCAGTACACCTGAATCGAGATAATGAAATCATGTCCTTATATGGTAGAAAGGCAACTGTACCCCACAAGCTATGCGGTCGTTGGGGAGCGAGGTGTCAGTGACCTCAGCTTCTCCAGGGACAACATCTTGAGGGCTGGCACCCATCCTCCTCTCCTTCCCTGACCCTAAAGAGGGCGCGTACCCATTTACAGCTGGGTGAACTGGGGGACTGCACTTGAGCCAGGGCGCACGAACGGTCAGCCATCCACAAGGTGGCCACGCTCCACGCTGCTTGTAACCTTAGCTTGGGGAGGACGAGTGCTGTGACCACGGAGCGGCCCCCTCCCCACTGGGATTATGACCAGTCAGTGACCACACAGGTCTTGTTGTAGTGACGATGCAGGGCTTTTTTGTAGTGACGATACAAGTCTTTTTTGTAGTGACGATACTAGTCTTTTTTGTATTGACGATACAAGTCTTTTTTGTAGTGACCCCACAGGTCTTTTTTGTAGTGACGATACAAGTCTTTTTCATAGAGACGATGCAAGCCTTTTTTTATAGTGACGTTACAAGTCTTTTTTATAGTGACGATACAAGCCTTTTTTATAGTGATGATACAAGTCTTTTTCATAGTGACAATACAAGCCTTTTTATAGTGACGATACAAGCCTTTTTTATAGTGACGATACAAGCCTTTTTTATAGTGACGATACAAGTCTTTTATATATTTTTTTAGTGACAAATCAAGAGTTGTGTGTGTGACACCCCCAGTTCCTTCTCATACATCGACCTCAGTTACGTGGAGCCGAACTAGGTCCCTGTCTGCCAGGACCCTCCTACTAGCACTCCAATCTCTCACACGACATCATCTCACCCAATCACCCACATCACATCACCTTCTCACAGTCACATCACCTCATCTCACCTCACCTCACCTCACCATCACCTCACATACACTCTCACCTCATCATCACCTCACATCACCTCACCTCACATACCTCACCTCACATCACCATCACATCACCTCACTCACATACCTCCCTCACCTCACCTCACTCACTACTCACCTCACTCACATCACCTCACCTCACATCCCACCTCACAACCTCACCTCACACTCACTCACCTCACATCACCTCACCTCACATCACTCACATCACTCACACTCACTCACATCACTACATCACCTCACTCACCTCACTCACTCACCTCACATCTCACCTCACATCACCTCACTCACAACCTCACATACTCACCTCACATTCACCTCACCTCACCTCACTCACATCACACTCACACTCACCTCACATACCTCACCTCACATCACCTCACATCACCTCACCTCACATCACACCCTCAATCACTCACCTCATATCACATCACCTACATCACTCATCATCACTCACATCACTCACATCACCTCACACTCACTCATCACCTCACATCACATACCTCACATCACTCACCTCACCTCACCTCACCCCTCCCCTCCCTCTCCTCCCCTCACTCTCCCTCCTCACTCCTCACCTCATCTCCCCTCACATCACTACCTCACCACACCTCCTCTTACCTCTCCTCACATCACCTCACCTCAGATCACCTCACCTCATCTCCCCTCACCTCCCCTCCCCTCACTACCTCACCACACCTCCTCTTACCTCTCCTCACACCACCTCACCTCACATCACCTCACCTCACATCACCTCACCTCACTACCTCACCACACCTCCTCTCACCTCTCCTCACCTCACCTCACTTCTTCTCTCCTCTCCTCACCTCACCTCACCACCTCACCTCACCACCTCATCTCACCTCACCTGCCCTCCTCAATCACAGTGCTCAACATCGCCCACCTCTTTTGTCAATCTGTCTGTCTGCCTGTCTGTCTGTCTGTCTGTCTGTCTCTCTGGTTTTCTGCTACTGCCGCCGCGCGTGTGTCAAAGTCAAACTTTTCAAAGTCAAAGTCAAACTTTTATTTTCAGATGGTACATTGAATACGGGGACGGGATAGCTCAGTGGTCGGAGCACTCGCTTTCCCCCAGCCAAGTTAAATAGCGTCGAGCGTGGTTACCACTTGGATGGGTGACCGTTTGCGCGCCTTGGCTTTAGTACAGTCCCCCAGTTTACCCAGCTGTAAATGGGTACCTGTCCTCTTTAGTGTCAGGGAAGGTAAAGCAGCGAGGGAGAGGAGATGGGCGCCGCCCTCAATATGCTGGCCCTAGAGAAGTGAGGTCCCTGACGCCTCGCTCCCTTACGACCTTTTAGGTTATGGGACGGACACCTTTACCTTTAACATTGAAGAAGCACTGCATTTGCTTTGTTCATCAAGCCATCTATCTAGAAAAAAAGAAAATACTGATAATATATAAATATAAATATACATACTTAGAATAAAACACCACGATGGAGGAGTACCTTGGTCTGGCCATGAGTGAGTGAGTGAGTGTGTGTGTGTGTGTGTGGTGTGTGTGTGTGTGAGTGTGTGTGTGTGAGTGGTGTGTGTGTGTGTGTGTGAGTGTGTGTGTGAGTGTGTGTGTGTGTGTGTGAAGTGTGTGTGTGTGTGTGTGTGTGTGTTGGAGTGTGTGTGTGTGTGTGTGTGTGTGTGTGAGTGTGTGTGTGTGTGTGTGTGTGGTGTGTGTGTGTGTGTGTGTGTGTGTGTGTGTGTGTGTGAGTGTGTGATTGGAGGTGTGTGAGTGTAGTGTGTGTGTGTGAGTGGTGTGTGTGGTGTGAGTGTGTGTGTATGAGTGTGAGTGTGTGTGTGTGAGTGTGAGTGTGTGTTGTGTGTGAGTGAGTTGTGTGTGGTGTGAGTGGTGTGAGTTGTGTGTGTGTGTGTGTTAGGGATGTGAGTACGGTGAATGCAACAGTTTGTTACACGTGGGGGGGGGGGAGCAGGCACGTGTGCAATCACACACCGTTTTACCGGCATCAAGTTTCTGCTCATCTCTGGTCTCTTTCTGTGTTAGAACACACACACACAACACACACACACACACACACACACACACACACACACACACACACACACACACACACACACACACACACACACACAAACAAACACACACACACACATACACACACACGCGCACACACACATCATGGGAGATGAATAAAGCACACTTTGACATAGAGGTGTCTAATGTAAAAAGAATGACAAATGGAATATAATGGTTTCTGATGTCCGATCCCATATCCATCATAAATATTTTGACCATTTACAAATTTATACAGACGGATCACGTCTAGATAATCAAGAAACAGGTTCTGCTTTTGTTATACCAGCGTTGAAAATTGAAAAATCAAATTATGTTGGTAAACATCACTCGATATTTACAGCAGAACTAAGAACAATATGAATGGGTCTTACTTATATTCTTGATTTGCCATTGTGTATATTTCAATCCTTCTTTGCGTTGATTCTAAGTCGGTATTGTATGCTTTAAAATCCCCATATTATAAGAAAACTTCGAACATCATATTAGAGATTAAGCATGTCATCCATCTCTTAACCTTAAAGGGAATAAGTTAGTGTGAATTTTTATTGGGTGCTTCACACACTGGGTTCTTTCCAAATGAGTGGGCGGATAGAGCTGCCAAAAAAGGTGCAAAACATGCATGGGATTCAATAGAATTGCATGTGCCTCTATCCTTAAAAGAGGGGTACAGCTTACTAGAACAAAAATCATGGAGAAAGGTCACCGAAACTAATCAGCAAATTGAGAGATTTTCAACTAGAACTGCAATTAATACCGATAATTTAATAGTCGTGAACCATTCAAAAGCTTGTGTGTTTTTACGTCAAGAAGAATTACTGCTTTATTTTATAGAATGAAGCTAAATGTATTGATAACCAAATTCAGCAAAAATGGTAAATGTCTATGTGGTGAGAATATCACTAATATTCATATACTTTTTGACTGCCAGAGTGTAAAACCTTTCATGCCCCATTATTCTGACAACTCTCTCACCAGCATATTCACTAATCTAAAACTGGCATTTGAAATTGTGAAAGGTCTTTGTCACAGTCCCATACGACATTTGTTATAGTTGCATTAACGTTAATGACTTGTTTTTATGTTTTTATAATTCCTATTGCATTGCCAAGTTTCTTTAGATTTTTTTTAAAAAACGTGGTTTGTGTTCTTTTGGGGGGTTTCGTTTGTTTTTGTTTGTTAATAAGACATCCACCCCTCCATTTTTTTGTTTTACCCCCTCGCCTAATATCACTAGAAGTGAACAGACTCAAATTGAAGGCAACAACAACAACAACAACAACAAAAACAACAACACACACACACACACACACACACACACACACACACAGAAGCAAAACTAAGGACTAGCAGTGAACGAGCATGCCCCCTCCCCCTGTGTGTGTGTGTGTGTGTGTGTGTGTGTGTGTGTGTGTGTGTGTGTGTGTGTGTGTGTGTGTGTGTGTGTGTGTGTGCTGTGGCGGGCAGCTGAAGAGCGAGTGGCTGATGGAGATCCTGCAGTGCTACGAAACGCCCAGCAAGCTGTGTCTGGTGCTGGAGTACCTGCCCGGCCCCTCCCTGCTGCACCTGGCCAAGCAAGGCCCGCCCCTCTGCCCCCGCCTCAGGGTCACCTACGCCGCCGAGATGTCCCTAGCCCTGCAGGCCCTGCACCACCACGGCTTCATGCACCGCGACGTCAAGCTGTCCAACTTCCTGCTGGACCGCAAGGGCCACGTCAAGCTCTGCGACTTCGGCTCCTGCATCCGCTTCCTGCCCCGGCAGCTGGCCAAGCAGGTCAGCCATCCCTCCCTCCCTCCCTCTCTGCCTACCTCCCTCCATGCCTCCCTTCCTGCCTCCCTCCCTCCCTTCCTGCCTCCCTCCCTCCCTCCCTGCCTCCCCTCCCTCCCTCCCTTCCTCCCTCCCTCCCTCCCTCCCTTCCTGCCTCCCTCCCTCCCTCCCTCCCTTCCTGCCTCCCTCCCTCCCTTCCTGCCTCCCTCCCCCCTCCCTCCCTGCCCCTCCCCTGCCTCCTCCTCCCTCCCTGCCTCCCTCCCTCTCCTCCTCCCCTCCTCCCTCCCTCCCCTCTGCCTCCCTCCCTGCCCTCCCTCCGCCTCCCTCCCTGCCTCCCTCCCTTCCTGCCTCCCTCCCCCTCCTGCCTCCCTCCCTCCTGCCCTCCCTCCCTCCCTTCCTGCCTCCCTCCCTCCCTCCCTGCCCTCCCTCCCTCCTGCCCTCCCTCCCTCCCTCCCTCCTCCCTCCTCCCTGCCTCCCCCCTGCCTGCCTCCCTCCCTGCCTCCCTCCCTCCCTCCCTCCCTCCCTGCCTCCCCTCCCTGCCTCCCTCCTGCCCCCTCCTCCCTGCCCTCCCTCCCTGGCCTCCCTCCTGCCTCCCCTGACTGCCTCCCTCCCTACCCCCCTCTCTCCCTCCCTCCACACCCCTGTGATGACCATGGGGACTCCTGGCCAGGATGATTTATGATGGTGATGGTGGTGGTGGTGGAATGATGCTGGTGATGATGATGATGGTATGATGATGGTGATGGGATGATTGTGATGGTGGTGGTGGTGATGGAATGATGGTGGTGGTGGTGGTGGAATGATTGTGATGGGATGATTGTGATGATGGTGGTGGTGGAATGATGCTGGTGATGATGATGATGGGATGATGACGGTGATGGGATGATGATGATGATGGTGGTGTTGGTGGTGATGGTGATGATGATGACGACGATTGTTGTTGCTGCTGTCGTCACGAAGGATGTTCACAAGGCCAGTGTGACTGATCATAGCCACATCTCTTTTCCAGTCACACTTTTGTTTGCTTGGTGGTTTTTTGTTGTTGGATAAAACATGAACAGCCCAATGCCTGTCCATCTGAGGAACGTATCGATCTGACTAAAGCAGTCAACCATTGTCCTGTGTTCCTGACTGAAGCAGTCAACCATTGTCCTGTATCACTGGCTGAAGCAGTCAACCATTGTCCTGTGTCCCTGACTGAAGCAGTCAACCATTGTCCTGTGTCATTGGCTGAAGCAGTCAACCATTGTCCTGTGTCACTGGCTGAAGCAGTCAACCATTGTCCTGTGTCCTGACTGAAGCAGTCAACCATTGTCCTGTGTCCCTGGCTGAAGCAGTCAACCATTGTCCTGTGTCCCTGACTGAAGCAGTCAACCATTGTCCTGTGTCCTTGACTGAAGCAGTCAACCATTGTCCTGTGTCCCTGACTGAAGCAGTCAACCATTGTCCTGTGTCACTGGCTGAAGCAGTCAACCATTGTCCTGTGTCACTGGCTGAAGCAGTCAACCATTGTCCTGTGTCCCTGACTGAAGCAGTCAACCATTGTCCTGTGTCCCTGACTGAAGCAGTCAACCATTGTCCTGTGTCCCTGACTGAAGCAGTCAACCATTGTCCTGTGTCCTGACTGAAGCAGTCAGCCAGTCTGCCCCTGTCACCAGCTGTGCCTGCACCCAGGTCAGTGTGACCTCATGTGTGTTCAGATGTTCCCGCTGAACAGGGACTTGCAGAAGCCCTCGGACTTGCACATCTTCGATCTGCGGCGGAACTTCCTGAACAAGCATCAGCACAAGCCCAGCATCCCCCACGGCACTTCCTACTACTGCGCCCCCGAGGTGATCCGCCTGGCCACCAGGAGGCCCCCCCGCCGCGCCTGCTACACCTTCCTCTGTGACTACTGGTCCCTGGGCGTCTGCCTCTACTACCTCTTCTTCAGACACCTCCCCTTCTACTGCGACGAAAAAGTGCGGGTGAGGAGACAGGCTTCACACAGCCCTGATAGCCTGAAACATGTGTCGCTCCTTCTCTGTTTCTGGTCCATCCACCTGGAATGACCTCCCTCTTTCACTTCGTCAAAAGCCTTCACTTGATTCCTTCAAATCCAGCCTCAAAACACACTTATTTCCTACCTGAGACTTCCCCCCCACATATCTGTCCCTAATTTTCAACAGCATCTTTCACCTTCTAAGTGTTGTTCCGTGTGTGTGTGTGCGTGTGTGTGTGTGTGTGTGTGTGTGTGTGTGTGCGTGCGTGTGCGTGTGTGTGTGTGTGCGTGCGTGTGCGTGCGTAGTGCGCGCGCATGGATTTGAAATCTGTTGCTCATTATGTTTAAGGAGAGTTGCATGCCTGTAAATGATTGAGTGCAAGCGCTTCGATTTGTTGTGTTTTTTTACAAGATTCAGCGCTATATAAATTCCATATATTATTATTATTATTATTATTATTATTATACTGTCTATACAGTCCTGATAGCATGAAAGATGTGTCTACTGTCTATACACAGTCCTGATAGCATGAAACATGTGTCTACTGTCTATACAGTCCTGATAGCATGAAACATGTGTCTACTGTCTATACAGTCCTGATAGCATGAAAGATAGACCGTGTCTACTGTCTATACAGTCCTGATAGCATGAAAGATGTGTCTACTGTCTATACAGTCCTGATAGCATGAAAGATAGACCGTGTCTCCTGTCTATACAGGCCTGATAGCATGAAAGATGGACTGTGTCTACTGTCTATACAGTCCCGATAGCATGAAAGATAGACTGTGTCTACTGTCTATACAGTCCCGATAGCATGAAAGATGGACTGTGTCTACTGTCTATACAGTCCTGATAGCATGGAAGATGGACTGTGTCTACTGTCCACACACAGTCCTGATAGCATGAAAGATAGACTGTGTCTACTGTCTATACAGTCCTGATAGCATGAAAGATAGACTGTATCTACTGTCTACAAAGCTCTGATAGCATGAAAGATGGACTGTGTCTACTGTCTATACAGTCCTGATAGCATGAAAGATGAAAGTTAGACTGTGTCTACTGTCTACACAGCCCTGATAGCATGAAAGATGAAAGTTAGACTGTGTCTACTGTCAATACAGCCCTGATAGCATGAAAGATGAAAGTTAGACTGTGTCTACTGTCTATACAGTCATGATAGCATGAAGATGGACTGTGTCTACTCTCTATACACAGCCATGATAGCATGAAAGATAGACTGTGTCTACTGTCTACACAGCCCTGATAGCATGAAAGATGGACTGTGTCCTCTGTCTACACAGCCATGATAGCATGAAAGATAGACTGTGTCTACTGTCTATACACAGCCATGATAGCATGAAAGATGGACTGTGTCTACTGTCTATACATTCCTGATAGCATGAAGGGTGTAGAAGGTGAGAGTGGGGAAGGGTGTGGGGAGAATGAGAGTGAGGAAGAGTGTGCAGAGAATGTAACAGGAGCTGAGTGTGCAGGGTATGTGGAAGATGGGGATGAAAGCTGCCAAATGGAGGAGACTGTTACACTAGCAGATATAATGGAAAGATTGCAGGAATGCCAGAGAAAGCTGAAGATGTCCACTTCATGATACATGACATGAGACAGTGCACTGCTAGGACCACTGCTATATTGAAGGGAAATGTTCAAAAAGATCTTTCTTGATTAATGTGTTGTACACTTCCGGACTGACTTAAAGACATGAAGACACTGGTCCCATGAATAACATTATATTTATATAGAACAATGATATGGAATCCATGTCATGAAGACTGTTTGGGCTGTCATTGATTATGCTTTTCGTTGATTCTGTGTTTTGTGCCCAGTCCCCATCCCATTGTCCCCTTGTGAATAGGCGTTGACGCTTATCACAATAAACTGTTGTCTCTCTCTGTCTGTCTCTCTCTGTCTGTCCCTTCAGTCTGTCTGTCTCTGTCTGTCAGTCTCTGTCTCTCTGTCTGTCTCATTCTCTGTCTCTCTGTCTCGGCTGTCTGTCTGTCTCTCTATCTGTCTGTCTCTCTGTCTGTCTGTCTCTCTCTGTCTCTCTGTCTGTCTGTCTCTCTGTCTGTCTCTCTCTGTCTCTCTGTCTGTCTCTCTACCTGTCTGTCTCTGTCAGTCTCTGTCTGTCTCTCTATCTTTCTGTCTGTCTCTCTATCTGTCTGTCTCTCTCTCTCCCTCTCTTCTCTCTGTCTCTCTCTCTGTCTGTCTGTCTGTCTGTCTGTCTGTCTGTCTGTCTGTCTGTACCTCTGGCCTGTGTGTGATGCCACGTGGCATGACCGCACACTCCCGGCACCCCTGCTGCTGCTGCCGCCAGCTGCCCAGCCTGATCCTCAACTGGCAGAAGAGCCTCAAGTTCCCCAAGAAGCAGCGGAAGAGGGTGGGGGAGAGCGGCGTCAGCTTGATCCAGGGGCTGCTGCAGGCGGAGGACCATCGCCTGGGTCACAACGGCCTGCAGGACCTGGCCTGCCACCCCTTCTTTGACCAGGTCAACTGGCACCCCATCCCGGCCCTGGACCTCTCCGCCCAGTGCGTGTGTGTTGTTGTTATCTTCAATTTAACGTCTGTTCACACTCAGTGATATTAGACGCGCGCGCGCGCGCGCGCGCTGTGTGTGTGTGTGTGTGTGTGTGTGTGTGTGTGTGTGTGTGTGTGTGTGTGTGTGGTGTGTGTGTGTGTGTGTTGAGTGTGTGTGTGTGTGTGTGTTGAGTGTGTGTGTGTGTGTTGAGTGTGTGTGGTGTGTGTGTGTCTGTATGTGTGTGTGAATGGTGTGTGTGTGGTGTGTGTGGTGTGTGTGTGTGTGTGTGTGTGGTGTGTGTGTGTGTGTGTGTGTGTGTGTGTGTGTGTGTGTGTGGTGTGTGTGTGTTGTGTGTGTGTGTGTGTTGTGTGTGGTGTGTGTGTGAGTGTATGTGTGTGTGTGTGTTGAGTGTGTGTGTGTGTGTGTGTGTTGAGTGTGTGTGTGTGTGAGTGTGAGTGTGTGTGTGTGCACGTCAATCATTCTAATGACTTGGGGTTCTGGCCCAGGCCCAAAGGTGTGTCAGTTAGTGATGTCAGCTCCCTGCCAAGGCCTACACTAACATGTTATGGTGTTAAATGTTGAGATTGCCTTCAGCCAGGACCAGCTCTAAACATAACAACCTGCACTCTCCTTTAAAGGAGAAAAAAATCCTTTAAAGTCGGAGTATGGCTGCCTGTGTGGCGAGGTACTTGAAAAGAGTCATACACGCAAACTTCTCATCCAGTGTACTTCCTATCTCACAGTGATTCCCAGGTGGGATGAGTGAGTCAGAGTGTGGCATGTTCCGGATGACCCCCAGGGTGTAAAGCTGGGGAACGCACAACAACAACAACAACAACATCAACAACAACTTGGGGGTTCATTTCTCCTAAGGGGGCCCATGGTGTGTGAGACACTCTCTATACACCCTTTATACATTCTCCATACACTCTCTATACACTCTCTATACACCCTTTATACACTCTCTATACACTCTCTATACACTCTCCATACACTCTCTATACACCCTTTATACACTCTATACACTCTCTATACACCCTTTATACATTCTCCATACACTCTCTATACACTCTCTATACACCCTTTATACACTCTCTATACACTCTCTTCACTCCATACACTCTCTATACATTCTCTATACACCCTTTATACACTCTCTATACACTCTCTATACACTCTTTATGCACTCTCTATACACTCTCTATACACTCTCTATACACCCTTGATACACTCTTTATACACTCTCTATACACTCTCTATACACTCTCTATACACTATACACTCTATACACTCTCTATACACTATACACTCTATACACTCTCTATACACTCTCTATACACTATACACTCTCTATACACTCTCTATACACTATACACTCTATACACTCTCTATACACTCTTTATACACTCTCCATACACTCTTTATACACTCTATACACCCTTTATACACTCTCTATACACTCTCTATACACTCTCTATACACTATACACCCTTTATACACTCTCTATACACCCTTTATAACTCTCTATACACTCTCTATATACTATCTATACACTCTTTATATACTCTTTATGCACTCTCTATACACTCTTTATACACTCTTTATACACTCTCTATACACTATACGTCGGTTCCTCTGTCCAGCTCTGTGAAATGTCTAGGTGGGGTTCTTGATAACACACTCTCTATGAAAAAATTCATCACCCAGACCTGCCAGTCTCGCTACTATCAATTACGGCGCATAAGTGCAATTCGCAAGTATTTGTCTACTGAAGCAACATCCAAACTTGTCACATCTCTTATTCTTTCTCGACTGGACTACTGTAATTCTCTCTTGGCTGGTTTGCCGGCATCATCCATGTACTCCCTTCAACGCATACAAAACTCTGCAGTTCGACTGGTCCTTAGAAAGAAAAAATCTGAACACATCACTCCTCTTTTGCGATCTCTTCACTGGCTGCCTGTCTCACAAAGAATAAAGTGTAAGATTAATACCCTTTGTTTCAAATGTCTCCACAAATCTGCACCTTCTTATCTCTGTGACTGTCTTCACCCGTACACTCCGTCCCGTTCCCTTCGTTCATCTGTAGATACGTTGTGCTTTCGAACACCAAGATTTAAACAAACCACTGTTGGCCGTCGCTCTTTCTCTGTTTCCGGTCCCTCTACATGGAACGACCTCCCTCTTCCACTTCGCCAAAAGCCTTCATTTGATTCTTTCAAATCTAGCCTCAAAATGCACTTTTACTCTACTTGAGATCTTCCCCTGTTATCTGTTCCTACTTGTCAATAGCTGCCTTCACCTCCAACCCCCCCCCCCCCCCCCCCCCCCACCTAAGTGTGTCGTGTATATAAATTTGATATTTTTTTATCTTGATATTTATGGATGGTTGCATGCGAGTGAATGATTTGAATGCAAGCGCTTTGATTTGTTCACTTTACAAGATTCAGCGCTATATAAATTCCATACATTATTATTATTATTATCATTATTATTATACACCCTTTATACACTCTCTATACACTATACACCCTTTATACACTCTTTATACGCTCTCTATACACTCTTTATATACTCTCTATACACTCTCTATACACTCTTTATACACTCTCTATACACTCTTTATACACTCTCTAATCACTCTCTAATCACTCTCTATACACTCTTTATACACTATCTATACATCTCTATACACTCTCTATACACTCTATACTCTCTCTAATCACTCTCTTTACACTCTCTATACACCCTTTATACACTCTCTATACACTCTCTATACACTCTATACACTATACACTCTCTATACACTCTCTATACACTCTCTATACACTATACACTCTATACACTCTTTATACACTCTCCATACACTCTTTATACACTCTATACACCCTTTATACACTCTCTATACACTCTCTATACACTCTCTATACACTATACACCCTTTATACACTCTCTATACACCCTTTATAACTCTCTATACACTCTCTATATACTATCTATACACTCTTTATATACTCTTTATGCACTCTTATACACTCTTTATACACTCTTTATACACTCTCTATACACTATACGTCGGTTCCTCTGTCCAGCTCTGTGAAATGTCTAGGTGGGGTTCTTGATAACACACTCTCTATGAAAAAATTCATCACCCAGACCTGCCAGTCTCGCTACTATCAATTACGGCGCATAAGTGCAATTCGCAAGTATTTGTCTACTGAAGCAACATCCAAACTTGTCACATCTCTTATTCTTTCTCGACTGGACTACTGTAATTCTCTCTTGGCTGGTTTGCCGGCATCATCCATCTACTCCCTTCAACGCATACAAAACTCTGCAGCTCGACTGGTCCTTAGAAAGAAAAAATCTGAACACATCACTCCTCTTTTGCGATCTCTTCACTGGCTGCCTGTCTCACAAAGAATAAAGTGTAAGATTAATACCCTTTGTTTCAAATGTCTCCACAAATCTGCACCTTCTTATCTCTGTGACTGTCTTCACCCGTACACTCCGTCCCGTTCCCTTCGTTCATCTGTAGATACGTTGTGCTTTCGAACACCAAGATTTAAACAAACCACTGTTGGCCGTCGCTCTTTCTCTGTTTCCGGTCCCTCTACATGGAACGACCTCCCTCTTCCACTTCGCCAAAAGCCTTCATTTGATTCTTTCAAATCTAGCCTCAAAATGCACTTTTACTCTACTTGAGATCTTCCCCTGTTATCTGTTCCTACTTGTCAATAGCTGCCTTCACCTCCAACCCCCCCCCCCCCACCTAAGTGTGTCGTGTATATAAATTTGATATTTTTTTATCTTGATATTTATGGATGGTTGCATGCGAGTGAATGATTTGAATGCAAGCGCTTTGATTTGTTCACTTTACAAGATTCAGCGCTATATAAATTCCATACATTATTATTATTATTATTATTATACACCCTTTATACACTCTCTATACACTATACACCCTTTATACACTCTTTATACGCTCTCTATACACTCTTTATATACTCTCTATACACTCTCTATACACTCTTTATACACTCTCTATACACTCTTTATACACTCTCTAATCACTCTCTAATCACTCTCTATACACTCTTTATACACTATCTATACAGTCTCTATACACTCTCTATACACTCTATACTCTCTCTAATCACTCTCTTTACACTCTCTATACACCCTTTATACACTCTCTATACACTCGTTATACACTCTATACACTATACACTCTATACACTCTCTATACACTCGTTATACACTCTATACACTATACACTCTATACACTCTCTATACACTCTATACACTCTCTATACACTCGTTATACACTCTCTATACTCTCTTTATACACTCTCTATACACTCTCTACACTCTCTATACACTCGTTATACACTCTCTATACACTCTCTATACACTCTTTATACACTCTCTATACACTCTTTATACACTCTCTATACACTCTATACACTCTCTATACACTCGTTATACACTCTCTATACACTCTCTATACACTCTATACACTCTCTATACACTCTCTATACACTCTCTATACACTGCACACCATGGGCCATCAAGTCCACGCAGTATAACCTGGACTCAGCTGCAGAACCAACTGCGCTGGTGAAGCCTTGAGCCCATGTTGAGTATTGTGTTGTTTTCCACTTCAGTGCTCATGAACTATTGGCCTTCAGCCTCACTTGCCTGGTTGTTTTCACGAGGAGAGGATTCAAAACAATGACAGACCGTTTCAAACCAGTCAACAAAGTCAACTTTACACCTAATATAGATGTGATGAAAAAAAATGCTATTCTTGTGAGGTTGGTTTTTTTCAAAAGCTCTGGATTTTTCAGGTAATGTTAAAGTATTGAAGAACTTCTATAGATGCTTTATTTTGTCTTGCTTTTATTTTATGCTGGAAGAAAGAGGCACGGAAGCAGAAAACAGGCATGCAGGCAGTCGGACTGACTGACAGATAGACAGGCAGAAAGACAAATAGATAGATAGATAGATAGATAGATAGATAGATAGGTGATAGATAGATAGATAGACAGGCAGACAGACAGACAGATAGATAGATAGATAGATAAATAGACAGACAGACAGACAGATAGATAGATAGATAGACAGGCAGACAGACAGATAGATAGATAGACAGACAGGCAGACAGACAGGTAGATAGACAGACAGACAGATAGATATATAGATAGATGGATGGATGGATGGACGGACAGACGGGCGAGAGAGAGAGAGAGAGAGAGAGAGAGAGAGAGAGAGAGAGAGATGGATGGAAAAATTGATAGATAAACAAGTAGAGAAAAGCCCAAAGAGTAAGAATCGCAAAAAATAAAACCCAGAGAAAAAGAAAGTAGCAAAGAAAACAGAAAAGGCACAATAGGAAAAAAAAGAAAGACAGAAATAGAGAGGGGAAAAACCCAGAAGAAAGGGAAATTATGAGATAAAAGAAAAAGATAAGCCGAATGAAAGAATGAAAAACGGGAAAAGCAGAGAGAGAAAGAAAAAAGAAAGAGAAGCACACATACACAAACACGCGGGCGTGCACACACACCACACACACACACACACACACACACACACACACACACACACACACACACACACACACACACACACATTTGTATAGTTTACTATAGATTAGGTTTTTTTAATTCTATGTCTGCATATACATTATCTTTTTTCTCGCTTTTTTTTCTTTAGATAGATGGCTTGATGAAAAAAAGCAAATGCACTGCTTATTCAATGTACCATCTAAAAATAAAAGTTTGACTTGACACACACACACGGACACACGCGCGCACACACACACCACACACACACACACACACACACACACACACACACACACACACACACACACAACACACACACACACACACCACACACACACACACACACACCACACACCACACACACGCACACACACATGGACACACACACGGACACACACACGGACACACACACACTCGGACACACACACACACACACAAACACACTCACACACACTCCACACACACACACACACACACACACACACACACACCACGGACACACACACACACACACACACACAACACACACACACACACACACACACACACACACACACACACACACACACACACACACACACACACACAACCATGCACACACACACGCACACACACATGGACACACTCACAACCCCACTCAACACACACATCACCGACACACACACAACACACACACACACACACAACACACTCACACACACACACACCACACACACACACACACCACCACCACCACACGCACGCACGCACGCACGCGCGCGGACACCCACACACACACACACACGGACACACACGGATAAACACACACTCACACACACACACAAACACACACACGGATACACACACACTCACACACACACACAAACACACACACGGACACACACACACACACACACACACACACACACACACACACACACACACACACACACACATTCTATGTCTGCATATACATTATCTTTTTTTTCTCGCTTTTTTTTTCTTTAGATAGATGGCTTGATGAAAAAAAGCAAATGCACTGCTTATTCAATGTACCATCTGAAAATAAAAGTTTGACTTTGACTTTGACTTTGACACACTCACACTTCGGATGAGACTATAAACCGAAGCCCCGTGTGTGAACGCACGCAGAACATCTTGCGCACACGTTAAATCCTGTTCCGCTTTTCGTAAGAGTAGGCCATTGTGTGCCGGTGGAAACAGATGACAACATGTACAAAACCGCATACACACGGGGAGTGGATGTAAAAAAAAAGCACATAATGGATAATTCCGTTATCCTGGATGTAAAAGAATAAAAGACAAAACCCAAGACAGCAGGCGGGCAGGGGCTGTGTGCTGTGCAGCGGTCAGGGCAGCGCCAAGCCCACCCCCGTGCAGGGCAGCCCCTGCTCCAGCGGGCAGGACAGCCTGGTGGTGCAGGACTCCGCCGGCCTGGTGGCTGACCGCGGCTCCAGGCTGGCCCTGCCCCTCAGCCTCAGGCGCTACAGGAAGTCCGTCAGCTCCGGGGCCACCTTCAGCTTCTCGCAGAGGAGCTCCATGACGCCGCAAGTGTCGGCCAGCGCCACCGACATCTCCACGCCCCTGCTGACCAAGTACCCCCTGCTGGCTGACGGGCCCGCTCCCTTGACCGACACCAACATCAGCGCTGCCGCCAGCCCTCAGGCCCCGCTGCCGCCCTGACCCACCCCGGATGGCCTGGGGGGAGTGGGGGGGGGGGGGGGGGGAGGCCTTGGGCGCCATGCAGTGGACTAGCTGCTCCACAGTCAGGCTGAGCCCGTGTCCCCCTCACATGCTGTCTCCTGATGGTGATGGGGGCGGGCATTGCTGGAGTGTGTGTAAGTGTGTAAGTGTGTGTTGGGGGGGAGTGTGCGTGCGCGTATGCATGCGCGCAGAGATGTTGTGTGTGTTGTGGTGTGTGTGTGTGTGTGTATGCTGTG
>CM054140.1:2846148-2881148 GCA_028751875.1 Rapana venosa
CCTCCCCACATGGACACAACACACTGCCACACCCTCCGACTGGACACACAACACATTGCACACCTCCCCACATGACACACAACACATTGCCACAACCTCCCCACATGACACACAACACAGTGCCACATCCTCCCCACATGACACACAACACATGCCACACCCTCCCACATGACACACAACACTTGAACCTCCACATGCAACACATTGCCACACCCCACATACACACAACACATTGCACACCACTCCCCACATGACAGACACATTGCCACACCCTCCCCACATGACACACACACATTGCCACACCCTCCACACATGCACACACACACACACAAACACCTCCCCACATGACAGACACATGCCACACACCCTCCCACATGACACATCGAACATTGCCACACCCTCCCCACATGACACACAACAACTGCACACCCTCCCCATGACACAAACAATGGCACAACCTCCCCACATGAAGACAACAAAATTTGCCACACCCTCCCTACATGACAGACACACTGCCAAAACCTCCCACATGACACACACACACTGCACACCTCCCCACATGAACAACACACTGCCACACCCTCCCACATGACACACACACATGCCACACCTCCCACAGACACACACACATTGCCACACCCTCCCACATGACAACAACACACTGCACACCCTCCCACATGACACAACACATGCCACACCCTCCCAATACACACAACACATGCACACCCTCCCACATACAACAACACATTGCCACACCCTCCCCACATGACAACACACATTGCACACCCTCCCACATGACAGACAACACATGCCACACCCTCCCACATGACAGACAACACACTGCCACACCCTCCCCATGACACACAACACACTGCCACACCCTCCCCACATGACACACAACACATTGCCACACCCTACCAACCACATGCAACCTCCACATGACAACATTGCCACACCCTCCCCACATGACAGACACATGCCACACCCTCCCACATGACACACAACACACTGCCACACCCTCCCACATGACACAAACACACTGCCACACCCTCCCCACATGACACAACACACTGCCACACCCTCCCCACATGACACACAACACATTGCCACACCCTCCCCACATGACACACAACACACTGCCACACCCTCCCCACATGACACACAACACACTGCACACCCTCCACATGACAAACACACTGCCCACCCTCGCACAGACACAACACACTGCCACACCCTCCCCACATGACACACAACACACTGCCACACCCTCCCCACATGACACACAACACATTGCCACACCCTCCCCACATGACACACAACACATTGCCACACCCTCCCACATGACAGACAACACACTGCCACACCCTCCCCACATGACACACACATTGCCACACCCTCCCCACATGACACACAACACATTGCCACACCCTCCCCACATGACGACACATTGCACACCCTCCCTACTGACACACACACACTGCCACACCTCCCACATGACACACAACACATTGCCACACCCTCCCCACATGACACGAAAACACACTGCCACACCCTCCCCACATGACAGACAACACACTGCCACACCCTCCCCACATGACACACAACACATTGCCACACCCTCCCCACATGACAGACAACACACTGCCACACCCTCCCACATACACAACCAATGCACACCTCCCTACATGACACACAACACATTGCCACACCCTCCCCACATGACACACAACACATTGCCACACCCTCCCCACATGACAGACACATTGCCACACCCTCCCTACATGACCACACCAAACACTGACACCTCACCACGACACACAACACACTGCAACCCTCCCCACATGACACACAACACACTGCCACACCCTCCCCACATGACACAACACACTGCCACACCCTCCCCACATGACAGACAACACACTGGCACACCCTCCCCACATGACAGACAACACACTTGCCACACCCTCCCTACATGACAACAACACATTGCCACACCCTCCCCACATGACACACAACACATGCCACACCCTCCCCACATGACACACACACACTGCCACACCCTCCCCACATGACACACACACATTGCCACACCTCCCACATGACAACAACCACTGCCACACCTCCCCACATGACACACAACACATTGCCACACCCTCCCCACATCACACACAACACATTGCCACACCCTCCCCACATGACACACAACACATTGCCACACCCTCCCCACATGACACACAACACACTGCCACACCCTCCCTACATGACACAAACACACTGCCACACCCTCCCCACATGACACACAACACACTGCACACCCTCCCCACATGACAGACACTGACGGACATATCACAGCGGACTGAGGGAAGGGAGGCAATGGCACACACACACACACACACACACACACACACACACACACACACACACACACACACGAACTACTTTTTATACACCAACACGCACCTACAACTGGGGACACGAATTTTCAATCAAACTTTACATCAAGGGGAAAAACATTCATAAAATACCACATATATTTCTTTTAGAAAAACCAAACAATGAAATGCTGGAATGATACCAAGATGTATGAACAAGATGGGCAGGATGAGGGGAATGTAGTCAACTACAACACAGGACAGTCAGATCTGGAAGTACATTTAAACCACAAAACTAATGGTGAAGAATGTAAACACAAAACTGACCGTTAACGTCCATTAATAAAGTATCTGCAAAACTAATGGTCACGGTTGTGGAACAAAGTATTGGCCAAAACAAGGATTTCATTTGCAATGTACAAAAATGACTGAAACACTGGTCAACGAACTAAACCATCTACTGAAACAATCTTCTAATGATGAAGAACGGAACGGCCACTTCAACAACGTTAAACAGTGGTAAGGGAAAGACAAGCATTCTGAGGACTGGTAGATATTGGGCAACCAAAGCTACACTAACCCAGTGGGAAATGATGGAGGACAACAGAACTGACACAACTATCACACTGAGTATTACAGCTGAAATATCACTCACAAAGGACGCTGTGAGAAAGGATGAGGAGATAGGCTCACAACTTCTTCACTCTCCTCACGGCAAACCAAAGGACTCAACAAAACAGCCACTGAACTGCAGCAGACAAAGACAACCACTCTCCAATAAATACTGCATCACAGTGCTGCAGAGCATCAAGGGTACAGAGAGCGCCCTGACTGACGGGCTATTAACATGTGTTTGTCATCACACCCCCAACCCCTTTAGCAAGGACAGCGGGTACAACTGCACTAGGGATTCCATTTCTAAAAGACCGTCATTGCGAGGGGTCCACAGTAAAACAAAACTTCAGGCAAGTACACACAACACTTGATGATCAAGATCACAAATAGAGGAATGGTTGGACCTGTCTTTATATGCAATTCATTCTTTTACAATTCAAAGACAACATAGAACTTTAGGCCTATTCGGATATTTCAATTCTAAGACTTGGGCATGCGCTCGCGTCTGTGTGTGTGTATGTGTGTGCGTACGTGCGTATGTGCGTGTGAGTGTGGAGCATACGCCAGTGCGTGCGCACGTGATAGTTTGTTATGCAGAAAATGTAGGTATAAGTGCATGCCATTCCCTCATTGCAGAACTGCTAATGGCAGACCCTCTAGCGGACGTGTTTACAGACGATGCAGTCCTGAAATGACCACTGTCTCCATCAATAGCCATGGAATGAACCCTTCTGTCCAACAGACAGTCACAAAACCATCACCACTGCCGTCAGGTCACAGCCTCATATTTCAGACTACAATCTGTTTAACCATAATCACTGGTTTCTATCGTTTTACATAATGCAATAGAAGAGGCCTCTATGCTGTCTACAGCATTGCACTGTGCAAAGAGGCCTCTCTGCTGTCTACAGCATTGCACTGTGCAAAGAGGCCTCTCTGCTGTCTACAGCATTGCACTGTGCAAAGAGGCCTCTCTGCTGTCTACAGCATTGCACTGTGCAAAGAGGCTTCACTGCTGCATGCTGGGTATTTTCCTATTTCCACAGTTCACCAGTGTTGACAGGTATCAGTGATCTTTGACCTGCCTATCTGTCATATTTTCACGCACACACACCTGGCCTACACACCTACACAGTGTACACAATATTCGCTGACACAGGTAGGCGTAGGTAGGGGGAAGGTGGTGGGGTAACTAGTCCTACTTCAAGGTATGGCAAACTGCGTTGGTTTATTTCCTTTTTTATCTTGCAATTATTGACTTATGCATTATATCTGGTTTCTATGGTGTCTATATCAACGTTTGCGTCAATGTTCTCTGTCTGCTCAAAGCATTCTTTCCTCTGACAATGACTGCGTCACCAAATAAATAATAAGTAAATAAATAGACACTACTAAAGAATACAGCGTCACGATATGTAACAGGGACAAGTCAGGCCCTCCAGCCAAACGTCCAGAACACCACCCTGCCCTCACCCCCAGGCGCTGAGGAGTGGTGGGCCTGGAGCAGCAGCCTAGAGCAGGCCAGAGCAGGCCAGAGAAGCCAGAGCAGGCCAGAGCAGGCTGCCCGGGATGCTCCATGCCGTGGCTGCACTCCACAGTCCTCTCCACACCGTCAACAACGACACATCACAGTGCAGTGAACAATTCCATTGTCAAAAACAAACTGGACACCCAGAGCAGACGACATGCAATGTCAAGTACAGAGGTGCCCCTCTAAAACACGAGCCAACTGGAAAGCAAGAGTCTTCAGTAAATCACCCGAGACAAGGAGAAGATGGAGCCAGGACATGGGCTCCACACATCAAAATAATGCAATAAAGCGATCAGAGTCCACACACACACACACACACAGATAGAAATCTTCGTCACACACACACACACACACACACACACACACACACACACACACACACACACACACACACACACACACACACACAGAGTCTGACATCGCTCCGTTATCGGAGACATATTGCACTGTTCACCTTCATCACAATGCCGAACAGGAAGTAGTCACTGCTGTCAGCCTGTGTCGGTCAGTCTGGTGACCGCCATGATGACCCATGGCCAGTGCAGAGCCTCTGACACACAGCATCGCTTCACTGCAGTCACCAGCACAGCACAGCACAGCACAGCACAGCACAGTGCAGCACAGCACAGCACAGCGCGGCACAGAGCAGCATGCAGACCTACAGGCGCTGTGGTAGTCCATGCAATGCCTGCATGCCTGATGATGGCATGGAAAATCACACCGTCCCCACCTGCTGCCCTCCGAGCAATATCAAAAGAGCACAACCTTGGAACAGGGACTGGATCAAGATTACCCCGTGCATGGCAAAGTCGCTCCAACTTGCCAAGAAGCACTGACCTCAACTTCATCAGCTAAAAAGTCTAACGACACCCCACCCCTTTCCCCTCGCTAACTCACTCTGAACAAAGCACACTAAAAACCACAGACTGTAGCCCTGACTTGATGTAACAGCCAACAGCCCACCCCTGCAACACGTCCGAAATGTGTAGAAGTCGCGCACGTGGTGTGTGTGTGTGTGTGTGTGTGTGTGTGTCAGAAGGCACGTGTGCACGTGGCAGTGTACTTACACAAACGAGTCTGAAGAAGAAAGAGCCTGACAGGGGCCTGCCCACGGATGCCCACCAGAGTCCAAGTGAAGAGTGAGGCCCTGGGCAACAATGCTGGCTAGCAGTGATAAGACACTCCGCTGTGACACTGCCCTGTCTGCTCACAACACTACACCTCTATACAGCCCCGGGGAAGACAAGCGCGGGAATATGCACACGTGTGTGTGTGTGTGTGTGTGTGTGTATGTATGTGTGTGTGTGTGTGTGTATGTGTGTGTGTGTGTGTGTGTGTGTGTGTGTATGTGTGTGTGTGTGTGTGTGTATGTGTGTGTATGTGTGTGTGTATGTATGTGTGTGTGTGTATGTATGTGTGTGTATGTGTGTGTATGTATGTGTGTGTATGTGTGTGTGTATGTGTGTGTGTATGTATGTGTGTATGTGTGTGTGTGTGTTAGTGCATGAGTGTCCCGGAGGGAGGAGGGAATGGGGATGGGGTGAAGGGAACAACGTTTGGAGATGTACCAGCAGTAAACACAGGGTAACCTTGATCCCAAAGATGGAGGGAGGGAGGGAGGGAAGGAAGGATGGAGGGTCTATGAATGAATCAGTTTGAGATCACAGGGACACAAATACAACAAGATCACTCCCCCCTTACCACCCCCCCCCCCCCTTCTCCCACTCACATACTCGTATGAATTCGGATTTTCTGAGAAAGCCCAACATGATCCTGCCACCACAAGCTTCACGTCCACCTCTGGCTTTTCCCAGAAATCGGTTGTGTGCTGCATGGCGCATGCTTCAATGTCATCACTTCCGGTCGGAAGTATGGTACAGCGCATGCTTCAATGTCAAGCACTTCCGACCAGAACTACCGTTGTTATGAACGGACGCAGAAAGCGGAGAGGATGCAGGTGTGTGAGGGAGTGGAACCACAGAAAGGGCGCAACAGAAAACCTGACAAAGAAGGAAGGTATGGCAGCTGTCACCCCCCCCCCCCCCCACACACACACACACAACAGCGCAGCCAGCCAGCGTCATGGCACACAGGTCAAGGTGATGAAGACACAGCGGATGGTCACACACATCAAGAGCCTTGGGGACATCGGTGACCCAGAGAGAGGGTCACATCATATATTCTGTCAGCACGGAGGGTTAGCTCATCTCACAGAGCGGGGTCTACTTCCCACTTTCTGTACCACCGCCACAGGGGCAGCCAGGAACCATCACTCACTGCTTTGGTTTGCGCTGACAATTAAAGTCAACATGCGGGTTTAGGTGTGTGTGTGTGTGTTTTTAAAGTAATAATGGTAATCTGTGTTTTGCAAAATTGATACACAATTCTACCCCCACCCAGACACACACAAAGACAAGCAGGCAGGCAGACAAGCAAACACACACACACATATACATGCGCGCGCGCACACACACACACACACACACACATACACACACACACATACACCAGTTTTGGTCATTATCATCTTCAGGTGATAATCATTATCTGTCTTCATCTCTTCCACACTCTATGTAACTCTGTTTTCTGCACACTGGGCTTTTTCAGTTCCAGAGCAAAGGGTATGTTATGTACATACAGTAGTAGGTGTACAGTAACCTAGCAGTGATATGGTTCCTTCCCTTGCCGACAGCTGACAACAAGGTCATTTTGGGGGTCACTGCCGACAGCTGACAACAAGGTCATTTTGGGGGTCACTGCCGACCACAGTCTTCTAAAAAGATTTTCACTTGTGCTGTCCTGTCTGTCTGTCTGTCTGTCTGTCTGTCTCTGTTTGCTTGCTTGCTTGCTTGTTCCTTCAATCATTTAGTCGTTGGTGTCTGTGGCTGCTCATACTGAGATTTAAATCACATACCCACTAAACTGAACGTATTGTTAGGTGACGACATTCGTCCTTGTATGTGTTTATCAAAGGCAATGGATGTATGGATGGATGGATGGATGGATGGATGGATGGATGGATGGATGGATGGATGTATGTATGTATGTGGATGTATGGATGTATGGTTAGGTGTATGTATGTATGTATGTAGTAGATGGATGTATGGATGGATGGATGTATGTATGATGTATGGTGATGGATGGATGTATGTGGATGGATGTTGAATGATGTGATGATGGATGTGTGTATGTATATGTATGGATGATGGATGAGTATGATGTAATGTAGATGTATGTATGAATGGATAGGATATGTATGATGGATGGATGTGGATGGATGTGTATGTATGTAATGATGTATGATGTGATGTATGTATGGATGGTATGATATGTATGATGATGGGATGTGTATGTATGTATGTATGGATGGATGTATGATGGATGTATGTATGTATGAGATGGGATGTGAGTATGATGGATGTATGTATGTATGTATGGATGATGTATGTATGTATGTATGTATGTATGTATGTATGATGGATGATGTGTATGTATGTATGATGTATGATTGATGATGTGATGGATGTATGGATGTATGTATGGATGGATGATGGATGGGATGTATGTATGTATGTATGGATGGATTGTGTATGTATGTATGGATGTATGATGATGTATGTATGGATGGATTGGATGATGATGTATGGATGTATGTATGATGATGGATGTATGGATGATGTTGATGTATGGATGATGGATGTATGATGGATGTATGAGTATGATGTATGGATGGATGTAGTGATGATGTATGGATGATGTATGGATGGATATGGATGTATGATGGATGTGATGTATGGATGTATGATGATGTATGGATTGTATGATGGATGGATGTATGGATGTAGTATGATAGATGGATGGATGGATGATGGATGTATGGATGAAGATGATGGTATGATGTATGATGTATGATGATGGATTGATGATGGATGGATGGATGTAGGATGTATGTATGGATGTATGGATGGATGTATGGATGTATGGATGGATGGATGTCTGGATGTATGGATGGATGGATGGATGTATATATAGATGTAAGGATGTATAATCATGGAGTCATCAGCAGCCCACAGTGTGAAGGGAGCGGGGTGGTGCCCTCAGCTCCGCTCTCTCTGAGACAGTCTCCTTCTCCCCTTCCCTCCACTCTGGTGCTGCCTGCAGTCCCAGTTCCATGTCTAGTTTCTTGCAGGAGTTGTCAGTTGTCATTTCTTCATGGATGATAACAGGGGTTTTCCAAAGCAAGAGCGTGGTTAAACAGTTTGCTGGAAGATGTATCAGCAGACCCTTTAGCTCCTGTAGAAACCCCCACGTCACGAAATACGCCACACCAACATTGACAATGAACAGTGAATCAAATCATCAACGCTGATAAACGGTGGGAGCTGGAGACAAACCCAGGGAAAATGTCCGTGACTTTGAATAGGGTCTGACTTCATGGTCCCATTTCCCCCAAACGCCTTACAGAACACAATACATAAAGACGCTGCTCAGCTTACAGTTCTAACCAAATGCCCGTAAGGTGCTTCGCCACAAAACTATTCTTCTTGAACATGCATTCTCCAATCAAACTTACTTTTCTTTTTTATGTGTGCTTTTTTCTGTTTTCTTTATTTTGACTATACAGCCACTCTGAAAAACACACCACAGAAAAGGAGCAAGAAAAGGGGCGACAACACAGGGCAGGGCAGGGCAGGGCAGGGCAGGGCAGGGCAGGGCAGGGCAGGGCAGGACAGCCACCAAGTGCTGCTGAAGCAGTTTCCAGGGCAGTGCAGTGAAGGGCCTTTACTGACCACCAACAGCAGCACATGCTGCTGCAGGGATGTGCACACACAGGACGGGAGTAGAGGGGAGGGTGAGGGAGGGTAGGCAGGCAGGCAGGATGGATGCAGAAAGCTCTTTCGATGTCTTCACCAGCAATGGCCACAGGAGGAAGCACAGAGAGAGAGAGAGACAGACAGACAGACAGACAGACAGAGAGACAGACAGACAGAGAGAGAGAGAGAGACAGACAGACAGAGACAGAGAGAAAGACAGAGAGACAGAGAGACAGAGAGAGAGAGAGAGAGAGAGAGAGAGAGAGAGAGAGAGAGAGAGAGAGAGCACAGCAATACCAACACTGAAAGCACTGACACAACAAGGAGGGCTAGCCGTGAAAGCACAACACCGGCAACAAAAACGCATGCTATGTATGACACTCGCCTCTCACAAATCATTATCAAAAACAACTTTTTGTCCCTTCTCCCTTTGCAATACAAACAGCAAGAGAGTACTGAAAATGACAGGTAATTATTATGTTTTGCCTTCTCATCGCTTCAATCACATAGCTATCATCATCATCATCAAATGTGGACATTGTACAAGTCTTGGAGAACAGCCCACAGCACAACCAACGTCTTCATGGCCAAAGAAGCAGCAGGAATGGCCAGTGAACCCAAATAACAACAGAGAGAGACAGAAAGACAGACAAACAGACAGAGAGAGACAGACAGACAGAGAGACAGAGACAGACAGACAGACAAACAGAGATCAGAGACAGACAGAGAAACAGACAGAGAGACAGACAGAGAGACAGACACACAGACAGAGACAGACAGAGACAGTCTGTCAGACAGACAGACAGAGACAGTCTGACAGACAGACAAACAGACAGAGACAGAAACACAGAGAGACAGAAAGAAAGATGTTCTGAAAGCGAGTAGAACAAGATGAACGATCACTCATCCCCTCCTCCCTCCTTCCCTCCAGGGACTAGTCTGACCTTGACACCAACTCCTGACTTTGACCTTGAGGTGAAGCCCAACTTCCAAACGGCCAGAACTATTGACCCCCATGGAAGGACACACCCGGCCCTACCTCTTCCTGACAGAGTGGCAGGTCAAGCCCTACACCGCTACTGTCAGGATGCAGTCATGTCCTTCAGCCCTACACCGCTACTGTCAGGATGCAGTCTCTGAGTCATGTCCTTTCAAAGTGCTGAGGCAGCTGGCTGGCTATCACTGCAAGCAACATGGCTGGACATGCACATCACTGGCCATCTCTCACCGACTCCTCACCATCTGGATACTCTCTCTCTCTCTCTCTCTCTCTCTCTCTCGCTCTCCATGTCATGGCCAGCAAGGCCCGCAGAGCAGACAGAAGCATCCCTACAGAAGGTCAACACAACATGATGTCAACCTGTCAACCTGTGAAGTTACTGACAGAGTAAAGGTTGCATCTGAGCAGAGAGGGAGAGAGAGAGAGAGAGAGAGAGAGAGAGAGAGAGAGAGAGAGAGAGAGAGAGAGAGAGAGAGAGAGAGAGAGAGAGAGAGACAGAGAGAGAGAGAGATAAACAGACAGACAGACAGAGACAGAGACAGAATGAGAGACAGAGAGAGAATGAGACAGACAGACAGGAAAGATGAAAGGCCATAGTTCTATTAAACACAAATAAAATCAATATTTAATGTGTAAGTGAATCTATTGTACTTTAAACTCCTTTATATAATAAAGCAACAAAAAACTTACAATATAGGAGTATTAATGTATCTGTAACTATGAATATGTCTGAGTCCCTAGTATCTTAAACTAGCATGTATCCCGTCCAACCATCATGCTTGTGACACAGACACTCATGACAGATAAATAAACGGATAGATAAGATACCAGGTGAACACAAGCTCGAGGTGTCCCAAATTAAAGTATTTTAGCATCTGCCTCTGATGACCAGCCATTGTTTGGGTTCTGACCCTGTTGGGGTTTGTTTTGTAAGCCTACAGGAGGTATTGTGAAACAACCAAAGCTTCACACACACACACACGCACACACACGCGCACGCATATATATATATATATATATATATATATATATATATATATATATATATATTGAGAGAGACAGAGACAGAGAGAGAGACAGAGAGTGAGATAGAATAAGAATGGTGATGACAATGACGATGATGATGAACAGTATTCTGTGGTGCTAGCTGAGCACAGAGACTGAGTGAAGAGACACACGCAGCCCCCACCTCCACACGCCACACCACACCACACCACACCCACACACACCACACACCACACCACAACACACCCCCACACACCACACAACACACCACACCCCCACACACCACACCACACCACACCTCCACACCACGACTGAAGGTAGGAACTGAAACAAGCAGAAACAACGTACCTCACGCTAACTGAAAACATCCAACAATCTGCGTTGTTATCTCCCTTAGGTAGTCAACAAATGGAAACTGATGGCCGTGCGACTAGAACACATACACACACACACACACACACACACACACACACACACACACACAACACACACACACACACACCAAGTCTTCTTGCATACCCATTCCACACATTCTGTTGGAACGATGACGTGTGATGGCAGTGGCTAAAGGGAAAGAATTAAGGGAGGGAAGGGGAGAGGAGGGAGGGAGGGAGGGAAGGGTTCGGCATCCACCCTGATTCCACAGTATCACCTGGTCTTTCTTGCACCCCACACTACCCTGAGTCAGCCCACAGTGTCAGCCCATGTCGCACGGTGCCACCCCAGCACACAATGACACCCCAAGTCATGAGTCAGCCCAACCAGTGCCACTGCCACCCCATGTCGCACGGTGGCACACTTCCACCCCATGTCGCACGGTGGCACACTTCCACCCCATGTCGCACGGTGGCACACTGCCACCCCATGTCGCACGGTGGCACACTGCCACCCCATGTCACACGGTGGCACACTTCCACCCCATGTCGCACGGTGGCACACTTCCACCCCATGTCGCACGGTGGCACACTTCCACCCCATGTCACAGAGAGGCAGGATCATTCAGCTCCCGTGCACTCCACGTCCTTCCTCAGCCCTGGCTTCTCTCTTGTCTTCACAGTCTGGGGTGGGAAGGGGGGGGAAGGGGGGCGGGGTGTATGTACCTCTCACTTGTCGGGCTCGCAGCCAAAGCAGACACATACTCACAGATCCAGGTCACAGATCCTGGCCAGCACAGATCCCGGCACAGATCCCAGCACAGATCCCAGCACAGATCCCAGCACAGATCCCAGAGATTCCAGGACAAATGCCAGTACAGACAGATACCAACAGATCGCGGCCAGCACAGACGTAGTCCATAGAGGCCCAGCAGGCCAGAGGAGATAGACAGACAGCCTGACACATCCAGGCCTGCGGAAAGAGCGGCCCCCAGGCCTCAGGAAAGGCAGGTGCCCTCCTTCCAGCTGGCCATGCATTCAGGTGCCAGGTGCAGCACACAGCAGGAGAACACTGACAGGGGCGGCAACACGTCAGGGAGCAGCCAGGTCAGGCAGATGCCCTCAGTGGAGTCCTGCCTTTGGGGCCAGCTCCGCCAGGGATGGCGGCCATGTTGTGAAGTCCCCCAGCGCCCACCAGCCACAGGAGCCCAGGACACGGGGAGATCTCCAGGTGGCATTCCTTCCCGGGCTGTGCTCACAACTGCCCAACCTTGTCCAGTCAGGCTGCAGGACCCCCCCCCCCCCCCCCACCCCTTCCTCCCCGTAGGTAGGGTCAGGGTCCTAGCAGACAGTGAGCACATCCTTCAGTACCGGTACAGGAGTGATGATGCGGCGTATCATACGTCTGGCCCACCGCAGAGGCCCCATCCCAGCCGACCTCCGCTGCGGCCGTCAGCACAGGCCCAGTTCCAGGTGCCTTTATTTTACCTGTGGAGGCAGGGAGGTGTCCACGCCAGCAGGTGTGGAGCCATGGCCTGGTCCTGCCTTTGTCCCTGAACCAGAGAATTCCAGAGAGGGCGGCAGAGGGCCACCCGGCTAAGAAGACCTCGGTCAACAATGGGAGGAGTGGGGAGCAGAGGAGGAGGAGGAGGAGGAGGTAGGGGGCTTGCCTCTGTCCTGACTGGGCCGTTGGCCGCCTGCCTGTGACTCGGAGGCCGACAGCGCACCGGCACCACTGTCCAGCGACACCACGGTTTCCGCTGTGGCCGACTTGGAGGTACCTGCAATGGATTGTTCCCGCATGAACACGTGCGCGTACACGCACGCACGCACACACACGCACACGCATGCACGCACACACACATGCACACACACACACGCACACACACAGAATGTACAGAAGCTTTTAGACTATTCATAACAGACACATATCAAAGTCTTGTAACAAACAAAAAGTTTGTGATCTGTTAATGAACTGAAATGTTTGCTCTGCTGGTGACCGGTGTTACTGCTCACAGGCCGACTAGTACCGCTATGGACTGTGGTACAATAAAGACACGCCCTCCACTGACCAAACGTGAAGCCAGCCATGCTGAAAGACACGCCCTCCACTGACCAAACGTGAAGCCAGCCATGCTGAAAGACACGCCCTCCACTGACCAAACGTGAAGCCAGCCATGCTGAAAGACACGCCCTCCACTGACCAAACGTGAAGCCAGCCATGCTGAAAGACACGCCCTCCACTGACCAAACGTGAAGCCAGCCATGCTGAAATTGCCTTTAAAAAGTATTAACAAAGCAGTTGGTCTTCAGTACTATCACTATCGCAATAGTTATCTTTGCTCTCTATAGAACTTTAACAGTGAGTAAGTGAGTCAGTGAATGAGTCAGTGAAAGAGAGAGAAAGAGTGAAAGAGAGAGAGTGAAAGAGAGAGAGTGAAAGAGAGAGAGTGAAAGAGAGAGAGAGTGAGAGAGAGCTGTCTGTCTGTCTGTCTCTCTGTCTGTCTGTCTGTCATGCATGTCCTGAAGCAAGTGTGCCGCCACATGCACACAGCTTCCAGTCAGCTGCTTCACCACCCTAATCATCTCCTCATTGCACTGGTCTGCCCTGCCGTGACCTGCCGTGACCTGACATGACCTGACCTGACGAAGCTTGGGCCTGCAGACTTACTGGTGCTGTCTGTCAGTCTGTCAGACTTACTGGTGCTGTCTGTCTGTCTGTCTTCACTTACTGGTGCTGCTGTCTTCACTTACTGGTGCTGTCTGTCTGTCTGTCTTCACTTACTGGTGCTGCTGTCTGTCTGTCTTCACTTACTGGTGCTGCTGTCTGTCTGTCTGTCTTCACTTACTGGTGCTGCTGTCTGTCTGTCTTCACTTACTGGTGCTGCTGTCTGTCTGTCTTCACTTACTGGTGCTGTCTGTCTTCACTTACTGGTGCTGCTGTCTGTCTGTCTTCACTTACTGGTGCTGTCTGTCTGTCTTCACTTACTGGTGCTGCTGTCTGTCTGTCTTCACTTACTGGTGCTGTCTGTCTGTCACTTACTGGTGCTGTCTGTCTGTCTTCACTTACTGGTGCTGTCTGTCTGTCTTCACTTACTGGTGCTGTCTGTCTGTCTGTCTTCACTTACTGGTGCTGCTGTCTGTCTTCACTTACTGGTGCTGCTGTCTGTCTTCACTTACTGGTGCTGTCTGTCTGTCTGTCTTCACTTACTGGTGCTGTCTGTCTGTCTGTCTTCACTTACTGGTGCTGTCTGTCTTCACTTACTGGTGCTGCTGTCTGTCTGTCTTCACTTACTGGTGCTGCTGTCTGTCTTCACTTACTGGTGCTGTCTGTCTGTCTTCACTTACTGGTGCTGTCTGTCTTCACTTACTGGTGCTGCGGTCTGTCTGTCTTCACTTACTGGTGCTGTCTGTCTGTCTTCACTTACTGGTGCTGCTGTCTGTCTGTCTTCACTTACTGGTGCTGTTCTGTCTGTCTGTCTTCACTTACTGGTGCTGCTGTCTGTCTGTCTTCACTTACTGGTGCTGCTGTCTGGTCTGTCTTCACTTACTGGTTCTGCTGTCTGTCTGTCTTCACTTACTGTGTGCTGTCTGTCTTCACTTACTGGCTGCTTGTCTGTCTGTCTGTCTGTTTCACTTACTGGTGCTGTCTGGGCCTTCTGTCTTCACTTACTGGTGCTGCTGTCTGTCTGTCTTCACTTACTGGTGCGCTGTCTGTCTTCACTTACTGGTGCTGCTGTCTGTCTGTCTTCACTTACTGGTGCTGTCTGTCTTCACTTACTGGTGCTGTCCTGTCTGTCTGTCTTCACTTACTGGTGCTGTCTGTCTGTCTGTCTTCACTTACTGGTGCTGCTGTCTGTCTGTCTTCACTTACTGGTGCTGTCTGTCTGTCTTCACTTACTGGTGCTGTCTGTCTGTCTGTCTTCACTTACTGGTGCTGCTGTCTGTCTGTCTTCACTTACTGGTGCTGTCTGTCTGTCTTCACTTACTGGTGCTGCTGTCTGTCTGTCTTCACTTACTGGTGCTGCTGTCTGTCTTCACTTACTGGTGCTGCTGTCTGTCTGTCTTCACTTACTGGTGCTGCTGTCTTCACTTACTGGTGCTGCTGTCTGTCTGTCTTCACTTACTGGTGCTGCTGTCTGTCTGTCTTCACTTACTGGTGCTGCTGTCTGTCTGTCTTCACTTACTGGTGCTGTCTGTGTCTTCACTTACTGGTGCTGTCTGTCTGTCTGTCTTCACTTACTGGTGCTGTCTGTCTTCACTTACTGGTGCTGCTGTCTGTCTGTCTTCACTTACTGGTGCTGCTGTCTGTCTGTCTCACTTACTGGCTGTCTGTCTGTCTGTCTTCACTTACTGGTGCTGCTGTCTGTCTGTCTTCACTTACTGGTGCTGCTGTCTGTCTGTCTTCACTTACTGGTGCTGCTGTCTGTCTGTCTTCACTTACTGGTGCTGTCTGTCTTCACTTACTGGTGCTGTCTGTCTGTCTTCACTTACTGGTGCTGTCTGTCTGTCTGTCTTCACTTACTGGTGCTGCTGTCTGTCTGTCTTCACTTACTGGTGCTGTCTGTCTGTCTTCACTTACTGGTGCTGTCTGTCTGTCTGTCTTCACTTACTGGTGCTGTCTGTCTGTCTGTCTTCACTTACTGGTGCTGTCTGTTTCCTGTCTTCACTTACTGGTGCTGCTGTCTGTCTGTCTGTCACTACTGGTCTGTCTGTCTGTCTCACTTACTGGCTGCGTCTGTCTGTCTGTCTTCACTTACTGGTGCTGTCCTGTCTTCTGTCTCACTTACTGGTGCTGCTGTCTGTCTGTCTTCACTTACTGGTGCTGCTGTCTGTCTGTCTTCACTTACTGGTGCTGTCTGTCTGTCTGTCTTCACTTACTGGTGCTGTCTGTCTGTCTGTCTTCACTTACTGGTGCTGCTGTCTGTCTGTGTTCACTTACTGGTGCTGCTGTCTGTCTGTCTTCACTTACTGGTGCTGCTGTCTGTCTGTCTTCACTTACTGTCTGTCTGTCTTCACTTACTGGCGCTGTCTGTCTGTCTGTCTGTCTTCACTTACTGGTGCTGTCTGTCTGTCTCACTTACTGGTGCTGCTGTCTGTCTGTCTTCACTTACTGGTGCTGCTTCTGTCTTCTTCACTTACTGGCTGCTCTGTCTGTCTTCACTTACTGGTGCGTCTGTCTTCACTACTGTGCTGTCTGTCCGTCTCACTTACTGGTGCTGTCTGTCTGTCTTCACTTACTGGTGCTGCTGTCTCGTCTGTCTTCACTTACTGGTGCTGTCTGTCTGTCACTTACTGGTGTGTCACTTTCTGTTCCTTACTGGTGCTGTCTGTCTTCACTTACTGGCTGCTGTCTGTCTGTCTTCACTTACTGGCTGCTGTCTGTCTGTCTTCACTTACTGGTGCTGTCTGTCTTCACTTACTGGTGCTGTCTGTCTCACTATGTGCTGTCGTCTGTCTTCACTTACTGGTGCTGTCTGTCTGTCTTCACTTACTGGTGCTGCTGTCTGTCTGTCTTCACTTACTGGTGCTGTCTGTCTTCACTTACTGGTGCTGTCTGTCTTCACTTACTGGTGCTGTCTGTCTGTCTTCACTTACTGGTGCTGTCTGTCTTCACTTACTGGTGCTGTCTGTCTGTCTTCTCACTTACTGGTGCTGCTGTCTGTCTTCACTTACTGGTGCTGTCTGTCTGTCTTCACTTACTGGTGCTGTCTGTCTTCACTTACTGGTGCTGTCTGTCTGTCTTCACTTACTGGTGCTGCTGTCTGTCGTCTTCACTTACTGGTGCTGTCTGTCTGTCTTCACTTACTGGTGCTGTCTGTCTTCACTTACTGGTGCTGTCTGTCTTCACTTACTGGTGCTGTCTGTCTGTTCTGTCTCTCACTTACTGGCGCTGTCTGTCTGTCTTCACTTACTGTGCTGCTGTCTGTCTTCACTTACTGGTGCCTGTCTTTGCTTCTGTCTGTCTTCACTTACTGGTGCTGTCTGTCTTGCACTGTGCTGCTTCTTCTCACTTACTGGTGCTGCTGTCTGTCTGTCTTCACTTACTGGTGCTGTCTCTGTCTGTCTTCACTTACTGGTGCTGTCTGTCTGTCTGTCTTCACTTACTGGTGCTGTCTGTCTGTCTTCACTTACTGGTGCTGCTGTCTGTCTGTCTTCACTTACTGGTGCTGTCTCTGTCTCACTTACTGTGCTGTCGTCTTCACTTACTGGTGCTGTCTGTGCTGTCTTCACTTACTGTGTGCTGTCTGTCTTCACTTACTGGTGCTGTCTCTCTGTCTGTCTTCACTTACTGGTGCCTGTCTGTCTGTCTGTCATTCACTGTGGCGTCTGTCTTCACTACTGGTGCTGTCTGTCTGTCTTCACTTACTGGTCTGCTGTCTGTCTGTCTTCACTTACTGGTGCTCGTCTGTCTCTCACTAGGTCGTCTGTTGTCGGTGCGTCTGTCGTCTCACTTACTGGTGCTGTCTGTCTGTCTTCACTTACTGGTGCTGTCTGTCTTCACTTACTGGTGCTGTCTGTCTGTCAGACTTACTGGTGGTGTCTGTCTGTCTTCACTTGCTGGTGCTGCTGTCTGTCTGTCTTCACTTACTGGTGCTGTCTGTCTTCACTTACTGGTGCTGTCTGTCTGTCTTCACTTACTGGTGCTGTCTGTCTGTCTTCACTTACTGGTGCTGCTGTCTGTCTGTCTTCACTTACTGGTGCTGTCTGTCTTCACTTACTGGTGCTGTCTGTCTTCACTTACTGGTGCTGTCTGTCTGTCTTCACTTACTGGTGCTGTCTGTCTGTCTGTCTTCACTTACTGGTGCTGTCTGTCTGTCTTCACTTACTGGTGCTTGTCTCCTTTGGTCCTGTCTGTCTTCCTTACTGGTGCTGTCTGTCTTCACTTACGGTGCTGTCTGTCTGTCTTCACTTACTGGTGCTGTCTGTCTGTTCACTTACTGTGCTGCTGTACTGTCTGTCTTCCTTACTGGTGCTCGTCTTTCTTCCACTTACCGGTGCTGCTGTCTGTCTTCACTTACTGTGCTGTCTTGTCTTCACTTACTGGTGCTGTCTGTCTTCACTTACTGGTGCTGTCTGTCTGTCTTCCCTTACTGGTGCTGTCTTTCTTCACTTACCGGTGCTGTCTGTCTGTCTTCACTTACTGGTGCTGTCTGTCTTCACTTACTGGTGCTGTCTGTCTTCACTTACTGGTGCTGCTGTCTGTCTTCACTTACTGGTGCTGCTGTCTGTCTTCACTTACCGGTGCTGTCTGTCTGTCTTCACTTACTGGTGCTGCTGTCTGTCTGTCTTCACTTACTGGTGCTGTCTGTCTTCACTTACTGGTGCTGTCTGTCTTCACTTACTGGTGCTGCTGTCTGTCTGTCTTCACTTACTGGTGCTGTCTGTCTTCACTACTTACCGCTCACACTGTCTGTCTGTCTGTCTTCACTTACTGGTGCTGTTCTGTCTGTCTTCACTTACTGGTGCTGCTGTCTGTCTTCACTTACTGGTGCTGTCTGTCTGTCACCTTACTGGTGCGCTGTCTAGTCTGTTCTTCTCACTTACTGGTGCTGTCTGTCTTCACTTACTGGTGCTGCTGTCTTCACTACTGGTGCTGCTGTCTGTCTTCACTTACTGGTGCTGCTGTCTGTCTGTCTGTCTTCACTTACTGGTGCTGCTGTCTTCACTTACTGGTGCTGTCTGTCTGTCTTCACTTACTGGTGCTGCTGTCTTCACTTACTGGTGCTGCTGTCTTCACTTACTGGTGCTGTCTGTCTGTCTTCACTTACTGGTGCTGTCTGTCTTCACTTACTGGTGCTGCTGTCTCTCTGTCTTCACTTACTGGTTCTGCTGTCTGTCTTCACTTACTGGTGCTGCTGTCTGTCTCCACTTACTGGTGCTGTCTGTCTGTCTGTCTTCACTTACTGGTGCTGCTGTCTGTCTGTCTTCACTTACTGGTGCTGTCTGTCTGTCTGTCATCACTTACTGGTGCTGCTGTCGTACTCCCAGATCTCCAGCAGGTAACGTAAAACCTCGATGTGTTTCCGGAAGTGGAGGGCGGGGTCGGGGGTGGCGGAGGGGGCTGGGCACAGCAGCACTGGCCCAAAGCAGATGGCCAGGTTGTCAATGCTCATCTTGTTCTTCTCCCGCTGGCTGCACACCCGCCTCAGGTGGTTCAGGATCAGCGCCATCGTGTCCTGCAGTCAGCCAATCAGTCAGCCAATCAGTCAATCAATCAATCAATCCATCCATCCATCAATGCTCATCTTGTTCTTCTCCCGCTGACTGCACACACAGGATCAGCGCCATCGTGTCCTGCAGTCGGCCAATGCATCAGTTAATCAATCCACTGAACAATCCTTAACTGAACAATCTGAACAATCCTTAACTGAACAATCCTTAACTGAACAATCCTTAACCGAACAATCCATAACTGAACAATCATTGACTGAACAATCAGTCAAACCAATTTATTTCACAAGGAAGTGGCTTCAGCGTTGTGCTGGTGATCTGAGGCCTGGAATCGAGCCACCACTGAGGCACAAGTTGCAGGGGACTTTTCCCCTGGAGGTCACATCAGTGCCCACTCCACTCCTCTGAAAATCATTCGGATGAGACTATAAACCGAGGTCCCGTTTGCGAACTCGAGCAGAACATCTTCTATCTATCTATCTATCTGTCCCGTAGTCTGACGACCGTGGGGGCACCCTCAAAGACTCAGCAACCAGTTCCCTCCATTCCTCTCTCTGTTCTGCCTTTCTCAGGGTTTTGTTGAGTTCTAGGCCTGTCCATTCACTGATGTTATCCTCCCAGCTCTTCCTTGGTCTGCCTCTTCTTCTTCCTCCTTGGACAGTGCCTTGCAAAACTGTCTTTGTAATTCCTTGGGATCTTGTGACATGCCCATACCACTTAAGTTTACGCTTTTTCACGATCGTTAGAAGGTTCTCATAGGGTCCAATGGTTTGCTGGATTCTGTTATGCACGCTTTCGTTGCTTATGTGGTCTTTGTAGGAGATGCCAAGGAGTCTCCGAAAGCATCTCATCTCCACTGCCTGTACTCTTCTCTCCAAATCTGCAGTCAGGGTCCATGATTCACAGGCATACAGAAATATGGATATGACAAGGGAGCGCATTAGTCTGATCTTGGAGATAAGTGAGATATTCTTATCTCTCCAGATGGTGTTTAGTTTTGACAAAGCTGTTATTGTCTGTGCAGTCCTGCATACTACTTCTGGCTTGGATCCCTGGTCGGATACAATGGCTCCCAGGTACTTGAAGCTTTGAACTGTTTCCAGCTTCTGGTCATTAACCCTGATATCAGTGCTAATGCCGTTGGTGTTATTAGTCATCAGTTTGGTCTTCTCTGCACTGATTTCCATGCCGTATGTTTTGGAGGCCTTATCCAAGTGTTCTGTTAGGCTGGCAAGCTCTTTTTCTGATCCTGCTATTCCATCAATGTCATCTGCGAAGCGGAGGCTTGTGATCGTTCTGCCACCAATGCTGACTGATCCTTCATGATGTTCCAGTGCATCAGCCATGATTCTCTCAAGGAAGATGTTGAAAAGAGTGGGTGAGAGTAGACAGCCCTGCCTTACTCCAACTGTTGTTCGAAACCATTCTCCAATGTTGTTGTTGTAGTACACTGCACTGGTGGCCTCGCTGTACAGCTGTTTGATGACTCTGATCAGGTTTGCATTGATGCTGTACAAATTCATGGTTGCCCAAAGCTGCATGCCATACCCTGTCAAATGCCTTCTTAAAATCGATAAATACGTGGTAAAGGTCTTGTTGATGTTGAAGGTACCGCTCACATAGTATTCTGAGGTTGAATATCTGTTCTGTTGTGCTGCGCCCTGCTCTGAAACCTGCTTGTTCCTCAGCAATGATGGTCTCTGCTTGAGGCTTCAGTCTATTCAATATTATCTGCAGCATGACCTTGCTTGGGTGACATATGAGGCTGATTGTGCGGTAATTATGGCATTGTTGTAGATTTCCTTTCTTGGGGAGGGTGATGATGAGTGACTGCGTCCATGGTTTGGCCATTTTCCTGTCTGCCAGATCTTGTTGCAGATTCTTAGTAGGGCGCTGATCATGGCTTCCCCTCCAGCTGGACCAACTCAGCTGGAATGTTGTCAGCCCTGCTGACTTCCCCTTTTTCAGCGATCTGACTGCTGTTTCCACTTCTTCTCGGAGGATAGGGTGACTGTCTGTGTCTTTGCTTTCGGGTACATTAAGGACTTCTGGATCTCCTGCGGTTCTATAGTTATACAGGTCGAGCAGTATTCTGTCCATCTGTTCAGAATATCCTGGTCGTCAGTGAGACACTTCCCATTTTTGTCTTGGATTGTTAAACCTTTTCTCTGTTTCGTGCTAGTCAGGTCTTTCACCAGCTGATATGCTTTCTTGCTATTGTTTTTCTTGATGTTCTCTTCAATGTCTTGGCACTGTTCACCGATCCAATTCTCTTTTGCCTCCGTCATGACTTCCTGATTCTTTTGTTGACTGCCCTATATTTTCTGCTCTTTCTTTTGTTTCATTTTTCTTTTTCTTCAGCTCTCTACGCTTGTCGCATAGTTGTAGGATGTTAGGTGTGACCCATGGTTTTTTGACTGGTCGGCGTTTGCCAAGAAGCTCGTTTGCTGTTTCAGTCACTGCTGTATTGAAACTATTCGTCAGTGTATCTATGTGTGAGTCTATCACAGTGAGTGCTGCAAACTTTCCACCTATCCTTGCTTGAAAAATTTCTAATACCTCTGGGTCCTTCAGCTTCTCGAGGTCAAATTTGATCCTGATGTTCCGCTCACTGTTGCTAAAAACACGCCCACCTCTCATATTTTGCAATAATATCTCACTGTTGCTAAAAAAAAAAAGCTCCCTCAGTCTCAGAGTATGCAGTGATAACATAGTGTAGTTAAAAAAAAAAAGCTCCCTCAGTCTCAGAGTATGCAGTGATAACATAGTGTAGTTCAAACACAATCTTCCCCACTGTCATGGTGGTGTCAGGATTATACCATGAAGCGAGAGTGCAGTTATTGCCTGCAGACGCTGTACTCTTCAGTGTCTATCTGCGGACTGTTCATCCTGTGTAGCAAGTCAGCAGTGTTGTTTTGGGGTCCTCCGCGCTTCACTCCTCCCCCTGCCCACCTGTGCACTTGATGCTGGAGGTCCACTTCACACTTTCTGTTTTTACTGGCGCTGAGGTGTGACTGCCAGGGCTCACACACCTGGCACGCTGAGGTTGTCTGACCGCTGTATGTACTTCCTCCCTCAGTAGCCACACTCAGTCCACTGGCTTTGCCAGCTGTCCTGCAGCTATGGTCAACTCCAGTACACGTGTCCTAATATTCGTGTAATTATACTGAGCTGTCTGCAGACGAGTGACCTCAGCGCAGGTGCACCTCTGAAGTCCCCTAGAAAAGCAAACTCTGGCCAGATGTCACAGTCTGCCGGGAAATACGCCGACCTAAGGATGTTCTTTTTTCTCTGAAACTCTGATCTGGTCTGTGAGCTGGGCACTGCCGCTGACCCTGCCATGACGCTGCAGTGACCAGCCCTGCTTGTTTTCCTCTCAGATGATGCCTTAGCCGTGCAGTGCTGACTGACGCTGACACTGATGATGGACAGCTAGTTTATTTTCTCTGTCCACTGGTTTTACCGAAACTGCTGTCACCTCTACCTGAGCAGAAGGCTTCTGACTCTCAGTGTTCAGAGGACTTTTGTTCCATCTCAGGCTTGCTGTCTGTTTGTTCATGGCTCGAGAAAGTCGTCCTCTCACAATCCCTAACACGTCTTTCGAAGCATGACTTGTTTCAAAGACTGAACTGCACTATTTCCAGTCACACATGTGTTCCTACTAATTTTTTTATGCATGACTTTGAGCCCACACGAACTTGTCTCTTTTTGAGATAATACAGTATTTGTAGTTGTATGCCTTGGAGGATCTGTAAATATTCCAGGCACAAAACAGAGTTCCATATTCCTGGCACAAAACAGAGTTCCATATTCCAGGCACAAAACAGAGTTTCATATTCCAGGCACAAAACAGAGTTCCATATTCCAGGCACAAAACAGAGTTCCACCCCACAAAAACAGTCCAGTTCCACATCATTGATCTTTTGCTGTTCAGTGCTGACAGTGGGCAAGTTTTGTTTTTGTTGTTTTTATCTTGCCCTGTTGGATTTGTCTTCTGCTGTTGATACATTGAGTGACTCAGTTCTTCCGTCCACACTGAACCCCTTCTTTGGCACATGGGAGATGCAGCTCTTGCTTCGTTCTCCTTGCTGGTGTGACATCACACTGCTGATACCGACTGCTTGGTGGCTATTGGCCTGGAATCGTCCTCTACACCTCTCCTGTGTGGTGTTCCACAGGACTCCTTGCTGGGACCCTTCTTTTTACATGAACATTTACACTCTGTCGATGTTACTCTGAACACAGTCATCCATTCAACACGTAGGCCGATGACAGCATCAGCATTCAGCTCCATTTACATTCCATGTCAGTAATTCTTCAGCATACATGTTTAGATCCTAGACAAAGACTGGACACTGTCCAGTCTACCAAGATTTGGTTTGGATTTTCCTAAAACAAAAGGGGTCTTCTATTTCATGTCATCACCACACGGATCAGAAAGAGTTAATGGTTGCTATCTGATTCATGGCTAGCTGTCAGTTCAGAATGTGGCAAGCTCTGTACTTGAAACCATCCTAGTTGTCTATGTAATGAGGTGACAGTCCTGACACGGCTTTCGGTGTCAGCTGAGCTGACTGTCCATGAAGGACCATGTATTCATTTACTTGTATCGTAACATTGGGTACCCCACTGAATCCTCTCACTGTTCAGGCTGTCATACACTTTGCATCATCACTTTGATTTTCCCTACACTCTGTATGTGAATTTCACTACATTCTACATGTGAATTTTACTACAATCTACATGTGAAGTTCACTACACTCCACATGTGAATTTCACGACACTCTAAATGTAAATTTCACGACACTCTTCATGTTCACGACACTCTACATCTTGCTTTCTTACGGGCCCTGCTCTGGCCTGGTACACAGCCATGGGCACACCATCAAGGCATGGGCACACCATCAAGGCACGGGCACAACATCAAGGCACGGGCACAACATCAAGGCATGGGCACACCATCAAGGCACGGGCACACCATCAAGGCCGACCATTCCAGCCCTGGCCTAAGCGCTAAGCAGTTATTTGTTTTTGTTTGTTTTGTTTTGTTTAATGTCTATTCACTACATGGTGATTTCAGCAGTTAGAACTCTGTCATGTGTCACCACGTCAAGGCTGATTTGAAAGGTCAGTATGAACACACACATTTGACAGATTTAGAGGCGCTTGATAGTTTCCTCCTAACTGCTCAGTGTGTGTGTAAGTGTGTGTATGTATGTATGTATGTATGTATGTTTGTATGTATGTATGTATGTATGTATGTATGTATGTATGTATGTATGTATGTATGTATGTATGTATGTATGTATGTATGTATGTATGTATGTATGAGTGTGTGTGTGTGTGTGTGTGTGTGTGTGTGTGTGTGTGTGTGTGTGTGTGTGTGTGTGTGTGTGTGTGTGTGTGTACCTGGTTGGGTGTAGGAAGGCACTCGAGGATGCTCAGCATGAGTTTGGCACTGCCCTCAGGGTCACTGGGCAGGCGCACACTGAGGGCGTCCAGCAGCATTTGGTACAGGGCGTTGGTGAAGAGGGGCTCCGGCAACTCCCTCAGGTAGTCCTTCAGCACCCCTGCACACACACACACACACACACACACCTCACGTACACTGCACTGCCTGCACCTCACCCTGCCAGGGGTGCGGGGTCACCGTTCAGAGGTCACACAACAACGTCCTCATGTTATATTACCTTCAGCTCACTGTGCTAAAGGGGGGTCACCGTTCAGAGGTCAGGTAACAACGTCCTCATGTTATATTACCTTCAGCTCTCTGTGCTAAAGGGGGGTCACCGTTCAGAGGTCAGGTAACAACGTCCTCATGTTATATTACCTTCAGCTCTCTGTGCTAAAGGGGGGTCACCGTTCAGAGGTCAGGTAACAACGTCCTCATGTTATATTACCTTCAGCTCACTGTGCTAAAGGGGGGTCACCGTTCAGAGGTCAGGTAACAACGTCCTCATGTTATATTACCTTCAGCTCACTGTGCTAAAGGGGGGTCATCGTTCAGAGGTCAGGTAACAACGTCCTCATGTTATATTACCTTCAGCTCACTGTGCTAAAGGGGGGTCATCGTTCAGAGGTCAGGTAACAACGTCCTCATGTTATATTACCTTCAGCTCTCTGTGCTAAAGGGGGGTCACCGTTCAGAGGTCAGGTAACAACGTCCTCATGTTATATTACCTTCAGCTCTCTGTGCTAAAGGGAGGTCACCGTTCAGAGGTCAGGTAACAACGTCCTCATGTTATATTACCTTCAGCTCACTGTGCTAAAGGGGGGTCACCGTTCAGAGGTCACACAACAACGTCCTCATGTTATATTACCTTCAGCTCACTGTGCTAAAGGGGGGTCACCGTTCAGAGGTCAGGCAGAGGAACACTACAGCTTTCCAGTACTTTCTGGCACATAGCCATAGTGGACGGGTAGCCCTTCGGCAATCCTCTCTGTCTCTGTCTGTCTCTCTCTCACACACAAAGGAAAGAAGAAAGAAAGAGATACAGGCAAAGAGGGAGAGGGGAAAAGGATAAACAGACAGCAAGCAGGAGTGGGAGACCAACGTCAAGACAGACAGACAGACAGGCAAACAGACAGACAGACAGACAGACAGACAGACAGGCAAACAATCAGGCAGAAAGACAGACAGACAGGCAAACAGACAGGCAGAAAGACAGACATACAGGCAGACAGGCAGGCAAAGACATCAATAAGCGACTCAGAGAAAAGGCCATTGCCAGGTTGTACACACCTTCCTTCCAACACTGTGACTGAAAACCAGCCAGCCACTTAGGCCTCCTGTCAATTCAGACCCTGCACGTGTTCATGCACACACACACACATGCGCGCACACACACATGCGCACACACACACACACACACACACACACACACACACACGTCCTTCGGAAAAGACTATAAACCGAGGTCCCTTGTGCGAACGCACGCAGAACATGTTGCGCATATGCCAAAACCTGTTCCAAGTAGGCCATTGGGTGCCGTGGGAGCGGATGACAAAATTTACAAAACTGTAATCACACGGGGACTGAATGTAAAAAAACACATGAGTGCTTATTCTATTATCCTCGAAACAAAAGAATGAATGAATAACTAAATGAATATAAACACACACACACACACACACACACACACACACACACACACACACACACACACACACACACACACACACACACACACCAACAGAAGAGATATACATACAGACACCAAGAAAAACAGACCGGTTAACTGTGTAGATTCAAAATCAGAGCATTCCATCACCTTCCTAGCTACTGCCGAACAACAACGACGACAACAGCAGCAACAATAAAGAAAACAAAAACAACAACGGCAGCAACAACATCAAAGAATTGGGACAAGAGGCCTGAAGAGAGTGACACAAAGCAGGCACCTCCGCCAAATCTGCCGGTTGCCGTGCGACAAGTGACGACACAACACGACACGACACGACACACCGCGCCGCAGTCCAGCGCTCACAGGCTGCCTTCAGCTGTCACTGATCTGATCAGGCCCCGCTGCCGTGTCTAAACACTGCTTTGCCAACCACAAAGGTGGGGTAGGACGAGGGGGCCAGAATCAGATAGATCTGTGTGAGTGAGTGTGTGTGTATGTGTGTGTGTGTGTGTGCTCGCACATACCAATCATTTTTTTCTCTTCCAAAGTTGGTCATCATACGTGCATAGTGTTCCTAACGTCCCTAATGTCTCCTCATTATTTTCAGCTAGTTTGATGGCGGCCAGGCGGCTTGTGACTTGATCAAACGATGAGACGACGTAGCATCACGCCTTCATGGGGTGATTGTTTCCAAAAATAGGCACTAGTTATAAAGATACAAGTATGTGGTTTTTTCCATCCACAGTTTCATCCCCTTGCATTCGTGCTAAAAGGTTTCTGAATTTAGAGGTCACGTTATATGACGTCATCTGTGAGGACCTCCACCACGTCACCACTGACCACCATGCAGTGCAGCCTCAGGGTGACAGACAGCATACACACTAGTCCGTCCTCTAGTCCAGCCCACCTGATTACTGTTATTGTTATTATTATTATTATTATTGTTGTTATTATTATTATTATTATTATTACTGTCAGTTTCTTGTCCTCTCCCGGGCCTAGAGGCTGACTGCAGCCTGCACAGATCTCCTCCCTGCTGCAAGCTGCACCCCCCCTCTCTCTCTCCCTCTCTCTGTCTCTGTCTCTCTCTCTCTCTCTCTCTCTCTCTCTCTCTCCTCTCTCTCTCTCTCCCTCTCTCTCTCAGGCTGACCAGTCCTCTAAACTCTCATCGACTGTTGGGGGGTGAGCTAGGTTGACATTAACTACTAGCTTGTAATTACTGAGTGATGTCTAATATACTTTCCGTTTATCATTGGTTGTTTAATAAGCAAACCTGTCATTAGCGAGTAATCACTAATATACTTTCCGCTTATCGTTTCTTTAGCAAAACTGTGAGCAATGTCTGATAATTATACTTTCCGTTCATCATTGATGTAGCAAACCTATCGGTAGATAGTAATAACTAACGATCATTCTCTCTGTTTACACCTTTTACCAGGTTGTACTACATATTGAACACTAAATCAAAAACTCACACACAAACACCAGAGACAAGAACAACGGCAGCAAGGCATTACTGGAAACAAGCCCAGGGGGTCCCTGCTCCACACCCAGTCACAAGGTGGAGAGAGGCGCCATGTTTCCTTCAGCTGAACGCCCCTCACTTGTGCTGCAGTCATGACAGCTTAGCTTCTCCCCGATACCTCCTCTCCTCTCCTCTCCCCTCCTCTCCTCTCCCCTTCCCGCCCAGTGACCCCAACACCAGGTTTCAGCCACCGTCGATAACCTACATTCCCTGTGCCGCGGAATCCGAGCACACCAGCAGCAGAAGAAGCTGCTGGCCGACAGAAAGCAGAACACAGCCCGCTTCTTCACATCATCACTTCTGCCTCCCCCTCATCTCCTTCGGATGAGACTATAAACCGAGGCCCCGTGTGCGAACGCATGCAGATCGCATGCAGAACATCTTGCGCATACATTAAATCCTGTTCCGCTTTTCGAAAGAGTAGGCCATTGTGTGCCGGTGGGAACAGATGAAAAAATTTACAAAACCGCATACACACGGGGACTGGATGTAAAAAAAAAAAGCACATGAGTGCTTATTCCATTATCCTCGATTTAAAAAAAAAAAGTCATCTGAGCGCTTTGATTTGTTGCTTTACAAGATTTAGCGCTATATAAATTCCATACATTATTATTATTATTATTATTTTTTTATTTTATTATTATTATTATTATTATTATCTCAACTGGTCTGGCGACAGACAGACAGACAGACAGACAGACTGTCAGATGCTGACTATTGACGGCTGCCGGCAGGAGGGACTTCAGGGAGGGAAGGCAGCTGACTGTTACAGCACAAGATGGACGACACCTGCTTCCTGACCGACACAGAGATGAGGGAAAGGCAGACAGGTGGGAACAGGGAGAGGGAGGAGCAGAGGGAGGACTGAACAATGAATGAAGAACAAAAAGGATGATTCACACGAGAACAGGATGATTCACGACCAAAAATAGGATGGTTCACACTAGAAAAACTGATGCTTCTCCCCAGAAAAAAGGTTATTCACACCAGACAAGGATGGTTCACATAAAAAAAACGGGATGGTTCACACCAGAAAAACAGGATGATTCACACCAGAAAAAACAGGATGATTCACTCCAGAAAAACAGGGTGAATCACACCAGAAAAAATAAAAGGATGGTTCACACCTATTAAAAAAGGGGGTGGGGATGATTCACACCTGGAAAAAAAAGATGATTTACAACAGAAAAAGGACGATTCTCTCCTGGAAAAAAAGGATGATCCACACCAGAAAAAATGATTTACAACGGGAAAGGATGATTCACACCTGATTTTTTTTTTTTTAAAGACTGTTCACACATGAAAAAGGATTATTCACAGCAGAAAAAAAAATACGATTCACGCCAACGCAAAAAGATGACTCCCAACAGCTCTCCGAGGTCGGCCAGGCTGGAAACAAGGGGAAGGGAGCTCAGAGATCCAGAAGGACTCACCGGTCACCACGTGGATGTCGGACACGTTTTCCGGGGAGAGGTCGACGGCAGCGGCGTTCTTCTCGAAGGCCTCCCTCAGCATGATCTTGCGGCGCGCTGACCCACACAGGCGGTAGATGCCCACCGTCTCCAGCCCCCGCACCTCCACCTCCTCCACACACTTCTTCACCAGCAGCGGCACGTTGAAGCCCGAGTTCTCTCGCTTGATGACGGTCTCCAGGTCCACGCCGAAGAGCGCGTTCTTCCTGACGGAGGGCAGGCGCTGCAGCGAGAGGGCGGGCTCCTTGTAGAGCAGCGTGACGAACAGGATGCCCTTGGGCTCCATCTTGATGGCCACGTACCGCCGCTGGCCGCTGCTGACGTAGCCGGGCAGGAGCACGGAGCCGTGGAAGCAGAGGCGATGTTTGTAGCTGGGGTCCCAGTGGTAGATCAGGAAGGACACCTCCTTGGAGTCCTCCAGATCCACGTCGAAGGCTTCGTCCCAGTCAAAGTTGATAGCACCAGTGCGAATCATTGTGCGCGCTTTGTTGAGCGAGTCCACGGCCACCACGCAGTAGAGGTCTCTGAGGGAGGTCTTGGAGGACTTGAGGCCCTGGCCCGACATGATGTGGATGTTCAGCATGCCGTCCAGCCCGACCGCCCGGCTGGTCTCCACGCGCTTGTGGATGTCCGCCTTGTAGGGCTCGAACTCGCTGTAGGGGATGTGCAGGGGCTTGCGCGTGAAGTGCAGGTCGCGGAGGCGGACGGCGGAGCGAGAGGCGGAGTCGGCCAGCTGTTTACTGCGGTCCGCTGCCGAGGCAGTTGGAACCGTTCCGTGTGAGGTAGAGAGGGGCAGGCCCCCCGAGATGAGTCCTTGCCGCTGGCTGGCCCCTGCTGCCGCCCCTGACCCGCTGCCGGCCCCTAGGGGAACACTGGAGGACAGCAGCGCCCTCTGCTGCTGCTGCTGCTGCTGCTGCTGCTCCTTGGCCGCCTCCAGCCCCTCGTCCAGCGTGAACTGCCGGTACAGGTAGGGGCTCTCCATGCTGGACTTGCGCACCAGACGCGGGGTGGGCTGCACCCCTGCCGGGGTCTGCGTGCCTGTGGACACCCCCCTGCGGGAGGTACCCGGCGAGGACCGGCCTGACAGGGTTCTGTGGCCATAGGCATCCATTATACTCTGATCCGCCTGCCGGGGTAACGTCACCTGTCCTGACCCTGCAACATGGATAACCAGCATTACTTTGTTGATGACACATTATGGCCCGTCAGTTTGCATAACCAGAGAACTTTTGCTTTGCGGCTAGCTTAGCACTGGTCAGCTGGTTAGTGCACTGTTCATGTCACGTCAGCTAGCTCTGTATACTGTCATGTCACGTCATCTAGTCTAGTTCTGTGTACTGTTCATATCACGTCAGCCCGTTCTGTGTACTGTTCGTGTCACGTCAGCCCGTTCTGTGTACTGTTCATATCACGTCATGTAATATAGTTCTGTGTACTGTTCATATCACGTCAGCCCGTTATGTGTGCTGTTCACGTCACGTCAGCTCGTTATGTGTTATGTTTATGTCGTGATGTGTACTGCTTATGTCAGCTAATTCTGCGTACTGTTCACGTCAGCTAATTCTGTGTACTGCTTAATGTTAGCTAATTCTGTGTACTGTTTAATATGTCAACTAATTCTGTGTACTGCTTACGTCAGCTAATTCTGTGTACTGCTTAATGTTAGCTAATTCTGTGTACTGCTTAATATGTCAGCTAATTCTGTGTACTGCTTATGTCAGCTACTCTGTGTACTGCTTATGTCAGCTAATTCTGTGTACTGCTTATGTCAGCTAACTCTGTGTACTGCTTATGTCAGCTACTCTGTGTACTGCTTATGTCAGCTAACTCTGTGTACTGCTTACGTCAGCTAATTCTGTGTACTGCTTAATATGTCAGCTAATTCTGTGTACTGCTTAATATGTCAGCTAATTCTGTGTACTGCTTAATATGTATCAAAAACAAAAATCAGTTCAAGACACAGCTAAAAAGCCATCTAATGCATGAATGCCTAGGAATTGACTAATAAGGCAAATCAACCATGATTAATACGGCTAAATCAACCATACTTACATTTATCAGCATTAATGGTATTCCTTACAACAACAACAAATTCAAGTATGTCTTACTGTGACTAGAAATTCTACAGTCACACGCTGTATATCTGTGGAGAGAGTGGGAGGCAGGAAAGAGGCACACTAATTATGCAAAGAAGTAAGAGTCATCTATACAAGCTAGTAAATAATCTACAATGTTGAAACAAGTGGAAAGGAGGAAATTTTTAAAAATCTTTTTATGGTAGACCTGATAGCTTGATAGAGTGTCCTCCCTCTCCCTCTCTCTCTCTCTCTTTCTCTCTCTCTCTCACATGTGTGCTTATTCATTATCCTCGAAATAAAAGAATTTGTCATTTTCATTGTCATTGTCATTGTCTCTCTCTCTCTCCCTCTCTCTCTCTCCTCTCCTCTCTCCTCTCCTCTCCTCTCCTCTCTCCTCTCCTCTCCTCTCCTCTCCTTTCCTCTCCTCTCCTCATGCCCTTTGTCTTGTCTAATTCAATAGATTTTATCGTGGATGTTGTTTTTATTGCAGTTAGAGATGAGATTATTAGTACTATTATAAGCGATACTGTTTTAGTATGATATTGTTTTAGTTTGATAGTCCAGTTGATTATGGGCTTTTGAATTTTGTATCGTATAGGGGTTCTACTTGTTTGAATAATTGTTTTTTTTAATTATTAATTCTCTATTTGATTGAAGGTGTTTTTCCCCTTCCCCCTTGATACTCCCCCCCCCCCCCCCATCCTTTCCAATGCTTTTCTGTTATCATCGTTATGTTGTTGTCTCATGGTGATGGGGATCATTTGTTATATTGTTGTCTCATGGTGATGGGTGATTATTGTTATTATTGTATCTCTATTATAATAATCATTATTGTAATCTTATTTGACTTATCTTGCTTTGATAGTTATTGTATGAATATATCATTTTTAAAAAGCTCTATTTGAAGAGTATGAGCGCATAAAAAGCACACGTTTGCTGGGTGGAGGAGGAGAGGAGGGAGGTCATTGAAGGTAATATTGTCAGTAATGACGAATGCCTAGTATTTTCTAACGTTTTATTCTTGTACCTTTTTATTATCTAAGGTATAAGCGTGTAAGAATGGATGAAACAGTAGGTGAAGTAATTTGTTTGTCCTGACGTTTTATGATTTTCTTTTTTTAATTCTTAAAACATTTTTATTTAAATGTGTGTGTGGACGTGAGCGCGCACGCGCTCAGGTGTGCATGAATATGTGTGTGCGTGTATATGTATATGTGGTAATTGGTATTTTCAATGTATTTCCTTATCGATTTTTTTCCTTTTTTTTTTTTTTTACTGGTTTAATTCAATGGTAAATGATGCAATAATGTAGTGTCTTAGTATAATCATTACGAAATTTGTTTTTAGATAGATGGCTTGATGAAAAAAAGCAAATGCATTGCTTATTCAATGTACCATCTGGAAATAAAATTTTGACTTGACTTGGCTTGAGTTAATTCTGTGTGCTGCTTAATATGTCAGCTAATTATGTGTACTGCTTAATATGTCAGGTAATTCTGTGTACTGCTTAATATGTCAGCTAATTCTGTGTACTGGTTAATATGTCAGCTAATTCTGTGTACTGCTTAATATGTCAGCTAATTCTGTGTACTGCTTAATATGTCAGCTAATTCTGTGTACTGCTTAATATGTCAGCTAATTCTGTGTACTGCTTAATATGTTAGCTAACTCTGTGTACTGTTCAAGTGAGTGTGTACTGTGCATGTCAGCCGGTTGTGTGTACTGTGCATGTCAGCCAGTTTTGTGTATTGGTCATGTCAGCCAGTTGTGTGTACTGTGCATGTCAGCCAGTTGTGTGTATGTGCATGTCAGCCAGTTGTGTGTACTGTGCATGTCAGCCAGTTGTGTGTACTGTGCATGTCAGCCAGTTGTGTGTATGTGCATGTCAGCCAGTTGTGTGTACTGTGTATGTCAGCCAGTTGTGTGTAGTGGTCATGTCAGCCAGTTGTGTGTAGTGGTCATGTCAGCCAGTTGTGTGTACTGTGCATGTCAGCACTGTCAACCAACCAGCTACGGCACATAACTGTCATCAGCAATTATCACGTTTTTTGTTAGTCTGGATTTATATTTTAAAACTCTCCATAGATTTTTGTCTTCAACATGTGTGAACATTGTATTTTGATTGCTTTTATCCGTCAGTTTTCTTGATTTTCTTTTTTTTTGTGGGAGGCAGGATGAAAAAAAAGTTGTATAAACTTAATCTTTTACCCTTATCATTTTGACTTGACTTGGCAGCACAACACAGCACAGCACAGCACAGCACAAGACAGTAGAAGAGAAAGCCACCCGACACAGCACAGCACACCACAGCAGTGCAGTGCAGTGCAGTGCAGGTTGTCTGGCGGTGACCCTAGGCAGCCAGCTGTGATCAAACTATTGCCGGTGTCAGCACTACTGACATAGAGGAAGGCCGGTAACAGCCACAACCCTCTCTCTCTCTCTCTCTGTCTCTCTCTGTATCTCTCTTGTCTCTCTCTCTCTCTCTCTCTCTGTCTCTCTCTGTTCCTCTCTCTCTCTGTCTCTCCCTGTCTCTCTCTCTGTCTCTCTCCCCTCTCTCTCTCTCTCTGTATCTCTGTCTCTCTCTTTGTCTCTTTCTCTCTGTTTCTATCTCTGTCTCTCTGTTTCTCTCCTCTCTGTCTCTCTCTCTGTCTCTCTCTGTCTCTCTCTTGTCTCTCGTGTCTCTGTCTCTCTGTTTCTATCTCTCTCTGTCTTTCTCTCTGTGTCTCTGTGTCTCTGTCTCTCTCCCTCTCTCTCTCTCTGTGCAGTATCGAGCGATCCCATGACTCAAGACTGCTTTCCATTCATGCTGTAATGGTTGACGCCCACTTTTGTCATTCAGCTAAGACCACAGGTATCATTCCACATGACTGACTGACTGACTCCGAGAACAGAGACAACGAGAGATGGGGCGGGTA
>CM054140.1:2883648-2906148 GCA_028751875.1 Rapana venosa
GTATATGTTATGTAGGCTATAGGAGACTACGTGAGTCTGTGCTCTGTGCTGTCAATACACCCACGTGGGCGCGTGTGGTGTCGTTTAAAGGTGTTCTTGTCACTAACTGGATCGACAGCACAGACCTGGCCCACACGCCACTGGAAAAAAATAAAAAGTTTAAAACTGCACGATCAGCACATCGTTTTCTGTCAACACACAATTTGTCATAATTCTCCGCCAGAGTTTTGTGACGATAATCATTACTGCAAACAGATTTTGCAAAGCATTAAGTATGACTTGGTACAAGTTCTGCATGCCATGCTAATTATGGAATCCATGTCATGTAGATGAAAGGGCTGAAAAAGTCTACACACTTACATCCTTTACTGTTCCTACTCTCTCTCTCTCTCTCACTCTCTGGAGGAGAGGCTAAGGCCGGGTGACGGAGGCATACGTGAGAGAGAGAGAAAGAGAGAGAGAGAGAGAGAGAGAGAGAGAGAGAGAGAGAGAGAGAGAGAGACAATGACAAATTCTTTTATTTCGAGGATAATGAATAAGCACCCATGTGCTTTTTTACATCAAGTTCCCGCCCTTAGGGATATATATGATAATAAAATAAAATAAAGCCCACAGCAATACACTCACACAGTATATGGAAGAAATATCTACACAAAAATCCCCACAAAATTTACCGAAGAAAGAGAGAGAGAGAGAGAGAGAGAGAGGAGAGAGAGAAGAGAAAAGAGAGAAAAGTGAGAGAGAGAGAGAGAGAGAGAGAGAGAGGAGAGAAAGTAACAACAAATAAGAAAGAAAGCAAAACAGAAAACACAGAAACAACCGAAAAAATAGCAAAGAAACGAAGAGCAAAACAAAAGCGGCAACAACAACAAGGGGAGAGGGACAACCGAATAGCCCCCCCCCCCCCCCACCTCCAAAAACCCCCAAACCAAAACCAAAACAGAACCAAACAAAGCAAAAACCCCCATAATATAAAGGAGAACAAACCACGTAAAAAGTCTCATTTTGGCTAACAGAAAGAGAGAGACAGGACAGACAGACAGAGAGACAGAGAGACAAACAGACAACAAATAATCAGGGATCACTGGACAGAAAAAGCAGCCATGGACAGACAGAACAGAAGAGAGAAACAGAGAGAGAGAGAGAGAAGAGAGAGAGAGAGGAGAGACAAACAGAGACAGAGAGAGACACAGAGAGAGAGAGAGACAGAGAGAGAGAGACAGAGAGAGACAGAGAGAGAGACAAGAAGAGAGAGAAGAGAGAGAGACAGAGAGAGACAGAGAGAGAGAGACAGAGAGAGAGACAGAGAGACAGAGAGAGAGAGAGACAGACAGAGAGAGACAGACAGAGAGAGACAGACAGAGAGAGCTAGGCCTCCAGCAAGTCCTTCTTTGCCAGCTCAGGACACAAGCAGCAATGCACATCTATTGCCAACAACAACAGCACCACCACCACCACCACAGCCAATACCGCTTTTACACCTCTCCCCCAACATTGTTCTCTGACCCCGCCCCCCCCCCCCCCCCCCTCCTTAATGGATAATAATCATCATTCCCCACTCTCTATGGCTCATGCCCTTTCTCTCTTCATCATTAACATCGTTTTCTCCCACAATGGCAGTGGCGGGAAAAGCGCTTTGCCTGTGACGTCATACCCTGCTGCCACAACGGTCGATGACCCACATTCCTCTCCCCCCCCCCCCACCCCCCCCCCTTTCCCTCACCTTCCACCTCAAGAGGGACTTTCAGAAGTGGATGGGGTGGGGGAGGGTGGAGAGCAGCAGTGTGGTTGTGGGAGGGGAGGGGGTGGGAATGTTGAGGTGGCAGGCAATTTTCCACGATCAATACCTGAGCCTGACTGCCCCCACCCCCAGCCCTCAAGGATATGGAGAGGGAGAGTGAGGGGGGTGGGAGAGAGAGAGAGAGAGAGTCCATTATCATTGCTTGCAAAGTCTTTGGGCACTGGTTTGTTTTTACTAGTGATTTTTTAACCACAACACCTAAGCTGTTTTTACCTATGACATTACAGCAAATCTCCAGCCTCTCCACTACCAGAGACGATCGCCTGATGGATTTAAAGAACACGAAATCATACACACACACACGCACACACGCACACACACTCACTCTCCTCTCTCTCTCTCTCTCTCTCTCTCTCTCTCTCTCTCTCTCTCTCTCTCTCTCTCTCTCACACATCAAATCAAATCTGTAATGTAGTGGTAACCCATTTTAAAGGAGAATTGATGTGTGTTTGGGTGTGTGTGTGTATGTGTGTGTGTTTGGGTGTGTGTATTTTGATTTTATTCTTTTATTTCAAGGATAATGAAATCAGTACTCATTGGGTGTTTTTTTACAGCTACTCCTCGTGTGTACGCACAGTTGTACATTTTGTCATTCGTTCCAACCCGCTCACAATGCCCCCTCTTCCAAAAGGTAGTGTGTGTTACACACAGAGTGAAAGAGGTTTTACAAAAAAAAGTCTTCTTTTATTTCGAGGATAATGGAATAAGCATCCATGTGCTTTTTTCACCCAGTCCCCGTGTGTATGCAGTCTTATAAATTTTGTCATCTGTTCCCACCAGCCCACAATGGGGCCTACTCTTCCGAAAAGCGGAAAGTCGAGAGAGAGAGAGAGAGAGAGAGAGAGAGAGAGAGAGAGATAAACAGAAACAAACAGACATATACTGACAGAGAGAGAGAGAGAGGCAGACAGACAGACAGAAACAGACAGACATATACTGACACACAGAGAGACAGACATGGGGGCGAAAAGCAGGTGGACTAAAAAACAAAACCTCCACTGTTAGACCTAAGATGGTATCCTTTGATAGAAGCTGCACCGTTTTTTGATAATGGTGATTCTGTTTTTGGATAGTGGTGATTCCGTTTTTGATAGTGGTGATTCTTGTTGTTTTTGTTTTTTAAATAGTGGTGATTCCGTTTTCTGATAGTGGTGATTCTGTTTTTGACAGTGGTGATTTGCCTGTCCACGTGTTCTCTGCTCTGTACTGTGGCCGACACATTGCCACATTGCTCTAGGCCACTGCAGGAATGGTGTGACCCTCTACAAGCTATAATTACGATACATATCCCAACGCATCACAACGCCAGTCAAACCTTTCTACAAACTGTTATACGATTCACGGGTAATGTAAAAACGGTCACAGTCTCTGTCAGACAGGAGTATTGTAGACAGACGTGACAGATTGGCACTGTCCAGGACTGACGCAAGAAGGGGGGGAGGGAAGCAAGGGGTGGGTGGGGCAGACAAGAGACGGGAAATCTAAAGAGACATCGTGCTTACCAACCCAACGAGGTCACCATACAGAAGAGAGAGAGGGGGGGGGGGAGAGGGGTGGGGGGAGGGGGGGGGCGGAAGGGGAGTGGGAGAGGTGGGGGGGGGGCGGGGGGGGGGGGGGCCTGAGGGCGGTGGCCAGGGACAAGGTAGGGGGGGGGGGGGGGGGGGTGGGGGGGGGGGGGGGGGTGGGGGGGGGGAGGGGGTGGGGGGGGTTGGGGGGGGGGGCTGTGTGGGGGGGGGGGGGGGGTGTGTGAGGGGGGGGTGGGGGGGGGGGGATGGAAGGGGAGGTAGGGGCTGATGTGGAAAGTGGAATGAGGAGAGGAAGGGGCTTAGGGCTATGATAGAACTCCCACGCACCAGCAGTAATGCTACTGAGCGGAATTGTGACAACGGGTCTGTAAAGGCGGTTACAGGTCATCCGTACCAGAGCAAGGATTTGAGGGACGGGCGTCCTAAAGGCGTTATTGTCAGGACGCGCACAGAGGGATGGAGAGGGACGGTGGTTCCGTGAAGGGTGGTTGCAGACCCCAGAAGAAGGACGGGAATCAGTGTGATGCATCCAAAGGAGATAATGTGAGCTTAGCATCTCTACGAGGTCACGAGACGAGGGGGGGGGGGGGGGGAAGAAGATACTTAGAGGTGCTGGGGACGGTGCAGAGGAGAGAGGGGGGATTAGGTCAGTTCACACACTCACCCAGCATGAAGGAACTGGCGGATTGTGACACTTGTCTAAAAGGCGTAACTATTCAGCATCCACGCGTCACCACCAGAGGAAGGATTGAGGGACTGTGGCTTCACCGCTCAAAGGCGTTATTTTCAGCACCCCAGTCCACCCAGAGGAATGGATTGAGTGACTGTAGCTTCACCCCTCAAAGGCGTTTATTATCTCAGCATCCACCAAAGAAGGACTGATTCAGTTGTCAACATCACACAAGGAAGATAATTACTTCAGCATCTCTACGACGGCTCCACCACAGGAAGATAATTACTTCAGCATCTCAGCATCTCTACGACAGCTCCACCACAAGGAAGATAATTACTTCAGCATCTCTACGACAGCTCCACCACAAGGAAGATAATTACTTCAGCATCTCTACACAGCTCTACCACAAGGAAGATAATTACTTCAGCATCTCTACGACAGCTCCACCACAAGGAAGATAATTACTTCAGCATCTCCACGACACCACCAATGAAGGACTGACGACGGAGTAAAAGCCACCCCCAGTGACGGTGGGGTTTCTCCTCATGTATTTCAAGCTACAGCATTTTGTGGGCAGGTCAGCCAACCCTTGCAGAACCACCCCCACCCCCTTTTTCTCTGCAGTCTCCCTTTTCCAGTGGGCTAAAGGCAAAGCAGATGTGTGTGCTCCTGTTCGTCACAAACCATATCTCGTTCCTTGGGGCTTTTGCCCCTCAGTTCCATGCAGGTGATGTCGCCAATCATATGGGCGGGCAGGCAGACGGGCAGGCAGGCAGGCAGGCAGGCACAGGCAGGCAGCAGGGCATCAAGTGAAGACTGTCACCACCCTGCAGGCAGGCCCCCCCCCCCCCCCCCCCCCCCCTCTGTGTGTCAGGTGCTCCTCCTTCCTCCCTGCCGCTGGTCCTGTGCGGGAACGAGTGAAGGGGTCGGGTATTGATTGAATGATTGATCCTTTGTTTGATAGCCACACTACACTACACATTTCATCCTTGCCTACACTAATCGCCTCTACCTCCTCTCCACCCCCCCCCCCCCCTTCTCCTCTGTTTCAGGCCCAAGCCTCCACCTCCACCTCCACCTCCTCATCCCCAGGGGTCTGGCGTGGGCTGACGTCTCCTCTCTTCTCCACTTTGTCTTCACAGGGATGGTGACTGAAGTGGGTCAACAGCAATCGTTCTTCTGCGTAGCGTGATTTACTTTCTATACACACGCTCAGAGAATCCGGCGTTGGAGTAGCAGACTGTGAAATCCACATTCTTTGTGAAAAAGATGAACCTGTTATTATTTCTACCACTAGTGCCACTACCATCCCCATCACCACCATCACCATCATTACCACTACTCACTACTACTGCTGCTGCTACCTAGACGACTCATAATATGCAGGCTTGGCTTATACACACAGCCTTCAATCATAGTTGATTAACACATAGTTTTTACATTCCCAGTCATGTGACATGATTGTACGACAGAATTCCAACTGCAAGGTGAATCAGGTGTACTGACGTTTCTTTTCTCCTACACCTGGAATTTTGCAGATCATTACTTTTTGCTTGCTGTTGTTTTTTCGTGTTGCTGATTTGTTTACTTCATTCGTTGGCTGGCTGGCTGACTGGCTGACTGACTGACTGACTGGCTGGCTGGCTGACTCGTAGGTGTTGCTTTAAACTAATTACGGCTCTGGTAGTTACAGGGGAGGGGGGGTGTCTTTAGGTTTTTTTTTTGGGGGGGACGGGGATCTTGGAGGTATTCAATATCAACATTTGTCCATAGAGTAGTCTGAGCTAAGCATGCTATCCTGGCAACGGTGTATTTCACGACGGCATGAAGAGCAGACACAGAAAAAAAGGGTTCAGTCAACAACAACAAAAAACAAACGATCCCACAAAACCCCAACAACAACACCCCTCATGCCTGCCACACAATGAGCACACCATGCCACGTGGCAACCCCCCCCCCCCCCCCCCCCTGCTTGCATCACACCAACACGGCAGGCTGGCTAGCACAGGCCCCCAATGCCCACCATGCACTGATGAGGGCGGGCGGGCGGCAGTGGGTTTTTTTAAGCAGAAAAAAGGACTGTGACATGGCAGCAGCTTTCTTCAAAGAAACACGGCATGTAGGTTTTGTTGTTGCTGCTGCTGCTGCTGCTGCTGCAGTGCTGTAAGGGACCCCGCTGCTTGCTGCGCAATAACAGGCCAGGTGGTGTGGCGGGACTATGGATTGGACTTTTCCTACGCCTTTGACAGACAGACAGACAGACAGACACACTGCACTACCCGCTCCTGCTCCCGACACGGGCCTATTTATACCCCCCCCCCCCACACACACACACACAGAGGCACAGGTGGGCTGCCAATACCACCAGACACAAACAGCTGCCCTGCACTGGCTTACAACACACAAACAACAAACTAACAACAAACTAACAACAGCCGGCTGTGTGGAACGTAGGAGTGTGTGTCTGCTGTCATTGGATAGAAAGCAGGGCAGGCAAAGTTGACAGAGAAGTCAGAGGTAAGTCATGTGGGCGGGAAAGGGAGGCAGGCAGCAGATGGTGGTGCTGACAGCGAAGCGCCGCGCCATTAACGGCTACAAACAGCTTGGAAGCTCCACTAACGGAATTAGCTAGAAGACACTATAAAAACAGTGAGGGGAGTGGGGTGGGGGTGGAGAGGGGGGAGTGTATTGATTAACTGTACTGTTTCAAACGTCTCCACAAATCTGCACCTTCCTATCTCTGTAACTGTCTTCACCTGTACACTCCATCCCATTCCCTTCGTTCAGCTGCAGATACTTTGTCCTTTCGAACACCCAGATTCAAACAAACCACGGTTGGCCGACGCTCTTTCTCTGTTTCTGGGCCGTCCGCATGAAACGACATTCCTCTCCCACTTCGCCAAAAGCCCTCATTTGATACTTTCAAGTCCAGCCTAAAAACGCTCTTATTTTCTACCTGAGATATTCCCCTGTTATCTGTTCCTACTTGTCAATAGCTGCCTTCACTTCCACCACCCCACCTAGGCGTGTTGAGCTGTATGTGTGTGTATAAAATTGACATTTGTTTATCCTTATATTTGTGGACGACTGCATGCATGTGAATGATTTTAATGCAAGCGCTTCGATTTGTTTACTTTACAAGATTCAGCGCTATATAAATTCACTACATTATCATCATCATCATCATCATCATCATTAAAACGTCAAACTCGTAATCTGAGAGTAAGTGCCAGGGCAGGATGGAACGCGCTGTACCCCTCATGGACCTGTGTAGCAGAGTCAGTCAGCTATAGCAGTGGTATGGATGATGTCACCATAGATAGAGTCAGTCAGCCAGCTATAGCAGTGGTATGGATGATGTCACCATAGATAGAGTCAGCCAGCTATAGCAGTGGTATGGATGATGTCACCATAGATAGAGTCAGTCAGCTATGGCAGTGGTATGGATGATGTCACCATAGATAGAGTCAGTCAGCCAGCTATAGCAGTGGTATGGATGATGTCACCATAGATAGAGTCAGCCAGCTATAGCAGTGGTATGGATGATGTCACCATAGATAGAGTCAGCCAGCTATGGCAGTGGTATGGATGATGTCACCATAGATAGAGTCAGCCAGCTATGGCAGTGGTATGGATGATGTCACCATAGATAGAGTCAGTCACCTATAGCAGTGGTATGGATGATGTCACCATAGATAGAGTCAGTCAGTCAGCTATGGCAGTGGTATGGATGATGTCACCATAGATAGAGTCAGTCAGTCAGCTATGGCAGTGGTATGGATGATGTCACCATAGATAGAGTCAGTCAGCTATGGCAGTGGTATGGATGATGTCACCATAGATAGAGTCAGCCAGCTATAGCAGTGGTATGGATGATGTTAACATAGAGTCAGTCAGCTATGGCAGTGGTATGGATGATGTTAACATAGATAGAGTCAGTCAGCTATGGCAGTGGTATGGATTATAGCGTCGAGCGTGGTTACCAGTTGGATGGGTGACCGTTTGCGCGCCTTGGCTTCAGTACAGTTCCCCGAGTTCACCCAGCTGTAAATGGGTACCTGCCCTCTTTAGGCTCAGGGAAGGTAAAGCAGCGAGGGAGAGGAGATGGGCTCACTCACTCATCCCTTGGTCGGGACAACCGTTGGGGTACCCGCACGGACGCTGCAAGTGGACCGCCAAATGGTTCTGTCCTGGGCTGTTTTCAGGAGGCTTGGTACAGTGAGGCCGGTCCACTCCTTGATGTTGGATATCCAGCTTTTGCGTGGTCGTCCCTGCCTCCTTGCTCCTTCCACCATTCCCTGCAGGACTGTCTTTGACAACATCAGAACCCACACTAAGGTCAGACTCTACAAGGCACTCGTCACATCCATTGCCTTGTACAGCTGTGAAGCATGGACACTTACTGCCGATTTAGAACGTCGCATTCAAGCCTTTGAGTTGAAGTGCCTCAGGCGGATCCTGAACATCACCTACAGAGACCGCAAAACCAATGACTACGTCTGGCAGCAGATCGAGGCACTGGCTGGCAAACAAGAACCATTGCTAGATACAGTCAAACGGAGGAAACTGAAGTGGTTTGGCCACACAACAAGGAGATGGGCGCCGCCCTCAATATGCTGGCCCTTGAGAAGTGAGGTCTCTGACGCCTCGCTCCCCTCCGACCTTATAGGTTATGGGACTCCTTTACCTTTACCTTTTTTTTACCCAGCATGCATTCTAAGACCTAGACGGGGGGGGGGGGGGGGGGGGGGCTGTCAGGCTTACCTTGCCCAAAACAGTACAATAACGTCACTAAAGGTTTCGTCTCACAGGCTCAGACACTGAGGCCCCTTCTGGTTTCTGTTATGGCTGACAGTACAACCCAGTTAATAACAGTCTCACATACTGAGGCCCCCTGTGGTTTGCGTTAGGGGTGACAATACCCTGAAGTAGGCATAAAACGTGTCGTCTTGGTGTCCAGCTTTGATCACAACTTTACCACTTCAGCTTTTAGAATCTGTAGACAAAACATCAGTGGCTGACATTTTAACCCATCCGCTCCTGCTCTCTCGATCCTATAGAAGTAGGAACAGCAAGTTGAACGGGACAGAGACCTGCATGGAGTCCAACTTCCTCCCATAGACTGGTGTCGTGAAGGGCGGCAATTTTCTCTGCTTCCATTGCACTCATGGTGTTTTTACTGCTTTGTTCGGTCTGAGCTCGTGTTCTCATTGTGTTGCTTTTGCTGTGGACCCTATTACTGACTATCAAGTACAGTTGCTTCCAACAGACTTCACAAGGGCCGTTTTCTATATCTGTGTTGTTGTTGTTGTTTTTAAAGCTTACTATGTAGTCAGTGCACAGATGCAAGGCTGTGTGTGCTTTCTTCAAAGTTTATATATTATGCTGTATTGTGTTGTGTTGTATCTGTCGCATTGTTTTCAACCATGCTGTACTCTATTTTCTTGTAATGCATTGTAGTACATTGCATCGTACTGTATTGCATAGTACTGTATCGTGTTGTGTTATATGTTGGATCAATTTTAATATAATGCACGGCTTATGTCTTCAAGTGTACTGCACTGGGTATACACGAAGGGAAATATGTCACGGATAGGTGTACACATAGGCTGACAAATGCACTGCTTATTCAATGTACCATCTGAAAAGTTAAAAAATAAAAGTTTAACTTTGACCCGAAAAAAGAGAGAAAAATCCAGGGACAGGAGAGGTTCCCACCCCCGGACCACAACGTCAGGACCACTTATCATGACAGTCCTGGTCTCCGCATATATATATGTATATATGTATATATATGTATATATATATATATATATATATATATATATATATATATATATATATATATATATTGTGTTGTGTGTGTGTGTGTGTGTGTGTGTTTGTATGTGTATGTGTGTGTGTGTGTGTGTGTGTGTGTGTGTGTGTGTGTGTGTGTGTGTGTGAAGGAAGGCTCTTGATCCAGCTTTAACTTTATCTCAGTGTGAAGGTGAGGCAGCAATTCTGTGTGACGGTGTAATATCTTCAGCCAATTTGTTTGTTTGTTTGGGGATGGGGTGGGGGGGGGGGGGTTCTTGGGTGGTATTTTTGTTTGTTTGGTTTGGGGGGGGGGAGTGTTGGAGGGGGGATCTCAATGAGAAGGCAAAGCAGTTGTGTATGGAAGTTGAGTATCTTCAGCTACGTTTCTTTGTTGTTGTTTTTATCTAAGTGACAAGGTATCTGCCCTTCTATGTCAACACATAGCACCTTCAGTTAGGGTTTTTTATCTCAGAGAAAAAAGTAGCGGCAAATCTGTATGAGAGTTCCACATCTTAATTTTTTTTTTTTTTTGGGGGGGGGATATCCAAAGACCGGTCTGCCGTCACCAGCAAAACCAACAGCACAGCTGGTTCCAACACTGAATGGTCGTAGGGAGCCGCCCAGTATGCCAATGCAGCAGTCACATGACCTAGACGCAGCCAATGAAGTGACTAAGGAACAGTGCAGCATTCCTTTTCTGTTCTTTATCAAAAAGTCAATGTTTCTTTTATTCTACCATGCGCTAAAGACCATGGAGACAGTGCTACATGTTTCATCGTACCAGCTTCTGCTAACATCGCGCCTCCACCTCTTTCTGTTTCCAGCAGCTCATCTCTGCACAGGGCTGGCTTCATTCCCCAAGTTCAACTTGCCCACGACACATGCTGCAATGACTCCTGATGGAGTTGAGAATCAAGTCAGTCATTTATCATCCCATGGAGAAGTCAGTCATTAACCCATGGAGAAGTCAGTCAGTCATTAACCCATGGAGAAGTCAGTCATTAACCCATGGAGAAGTCAGTCAGTCATTAACCCATGGAGAAGTCAGTCATTAACCCATGGAGAAGTCAGTCAGTCATTAACCCATGGAGAAGTCAGTCAGTCATTAACCCATGGAGAAGTCAGTTAGTCATAACCCATGGAGAAGTCAGTCAGTCATTAACCCATGGAGAAGTCAGTCATTAACCCATGGAGAAGTCAGTCATTAACCCATGAAGAAGTCAGTCAGTCATTAACCCATGGAGAAGTCAGCTATTAACCCATGGAGAAGTCAGTTAGTCATCAACCCATGGAGAAGTCAGTCATTAACCCATGGAAAAGCCAGCTATTAACCCATGGAGAAGTCAGTCATTAACCCATGGAAAAGTCAGTTATTAACCCAGTTCAATCACAAACTCACACATGGAGACAAATCAACCATCCTGAACTATTGACTATGCTGTGGCATAAAAATTGAATCATGTATTTCCTGAGATTTTCAAACAGAGACAGACAGACACGAACTATGACAGCTGCATGAAAGAGATGGAGAGTAGAGAGAGTTCCTGTTTTGATCACTCAATGCCATACACAGGACATGAGCTGGAGAAGACTGCTGGTCCTGATGCTGGAAGGGTGGTTCCACTTGTATGTCACGTATGTGGAAGCGGGGGATGTGATGTGAAGAGGGCGAGACGAGGGGGGGAGGAAGATGAGGGGGAGGGGTGCGGGGGGGGGGGGGGGGGGGGGGGGGGGGGGTCTGTGGACTAAGGCAGAGTCCAATCAATAGGAACTGAAGCCCACAGGAAAGAAAAAGCTACAGCCACTCTTCTCCGCTATGTTGCTTTGCATTCTCTTTCTTGTCGACCTCCATCTCCTCCCCCCCCCCTGCTGTCCTTCCGCCTCCCCCCCCCCCCCTCTCTCTCTCTCTCTCTCTCTCTCTCTCTCTCTCTCTCTCTCCTCTCATTTGACTCTACCTTTCTCTGGCTATCAGGAGAAAAGAGCGTTTTCACGGTTCGTAGGCACTACTTGAGGGAGAGGGTAGGAGGAAGAAAGAGAAGAAAAAAACCAAAAACATACACACAGAGATACAGACAGACACAGAGAAGACAAAGAAAGAGAGACACAGAGAGGGGAGTGCAGACGGAGGGAAGTGGGAAAATAGAAAGAGGTGGGGGAGGGGGAAGTTTGGCAAAGACTTTTTGACAGGAGAAAGTCAAGTGTCAAAGTCCTAGCAAGTTTTTTGTTTTAAGTTGTGCAACTTTGAGATCAAACTAAACTGAACAAGCTGACTAGTAGCCGACAAGCTAACTAACGTACTTGCTAACTCACTAATCTACCAACAGAGCACCTAAACCAACAGCCAACTACCTAACCAACAAACAGCCAACTACCTAAACCACACCACCTACACCAACAGCACTACCTAACCAACCAACAGCCAGCTACCTAACCAACCAACGAGCCAACTAACTGACCGTCTAGTCAACCGACCGCCAACTAATTTATTTACTTATTCTTTTATTTTGAGGACAATGGAATAGCACTCATGTGCTTTTTCTTCACAATCAAGTCTTCATGTGCATGCAGTTTGGTAAATTTTGTCCTTCCTTCCCACCGGCACAAATGGCCAACTCTTCCAGAAGGAGGAACAGGTTTTAACGCGTGCACAAGATACACTACGTGTGTTCGCACGCAGGACCTCAGATTATAGTCTCACCCGAAGGAATTTCAGGAAAGTGGAGTGGGAAGTGATGTTAACTTCAAGGGAAACATTTCCTCAACTGGGTGTCTCTGTGGTGACTGGAACCTGGGCTGGAACTCGGGTCGTCAGATCGCGAACACAACGCGCAACGCTCTGACCTCAGGCTATACCTTCTTACTTATGTGAAAGGGCGGTAATTAGATTACCTCCCATGCGAGCAAAGTCCTGTAGCAGTGTTGTGTTTCTAAATCCGGACACACCTGCGAATTGTGTGACACTCTTTTGTTGGCTGGTGGCTTAGACATCGCTTTTGCATATACTAGGCCCAGGGATGAAATAGTCAGTGTATGCTGCCTCTGATCACAGCTGTATCTGAGGAGTTGGACAGAGAAGGGATAGATAACAAATCTCTACACTGTTATACTTACTAAGCCACCAAGTTCAGTAAATAGCCTGCTGAAATAGAAACAGATACCTAACAAACTTAAGGAGAAAACAGAAAAGCTGACACGAACTGCAACTAAAGGAGGACAGAAAAAGCTAGCTTCAGTAAATAGTCTACAGAAATAGAAAACAGATATCTAACAAAGTAAAGGAGGATACAGAAAAGCTGACACGTATTGGTAACTAACTAACTAACTAAAGGAGGACAGAGAAAAGCTGGTTGATCTAGCTGAATATCAAAAAGGTTGCCTCTTTGTGACATGACCATCCCCTGCCCTGCCTGTCCTGTCCTGTCCACCTTTCTGTTCCTTCTTTTTGAGGATGTCTAGACTTGCATATCACTAGGTATAAACTGCTGGGGCGAGGCTGTTCAGAATCATTAGGTATATCTGCTGTGTTGTTTCAGGCCTTGTTATATATCATTAGTATATCTGCTGTGTTGTTTCAGGCCTTGTTATATATCATTAGGTATATCTGCTGTGTTGTTTCAGGCCTTGTTATATATCATTAGGTATATCTGCTGTGTTGTTTCAGGCCTTGTTATATATCATTAGGCATATCTGCTGTGTTGTTTCAGGCCTTGTTATATATCATTTGGTATATCTGCTGTGTTGTTTCAGGCCTTGTTATATATCATTAGGTATATCTGCTGTGTTGTTTCAGGCCTTGTTATATATCATTAGGTATATCTGCTGTGTTGTTTCAGGCCTTGTTATATATCATTAGGTATATCTGCTGTGTTGTTTCAGGCCTTGTTATATATCATTAGGTATATCTGCTGTGTTGTTTCAGGCCTTGTATTTCATAGGATCTCTGTTTGTTTAGTTTTAATATCATTAGGTATATTCTGATGTGTTGTTTCAGGGCTTGTTATATATATCATTAGGTATATCTGCTGTGTTGTGGTTGTTTCAGGCCTTGTTATATATCATTAGGTATATCTGCTGTGTTGTTTCAGGCCTTGTTATATATCATTAGGTATATCTGCTGTGTTGTTTCAGGCCTTGTTATATATCATTAGGTATATCTGATGTGTTGTTTCAGGGCTTGTTATATATATCATTAGGTATATCTGCTGTGTTGTGGTTGTTTCAGGCCTTGTTATATATCATTAGTATATCTGATGTGTTGTTTCAGGGCTTGTTATATATATCATTAGGTATATCTGCTGTGTTGTGGTTGTTTCAGAGCTTTGTATACATCATTTGATATATCTGCTGTTATCCTTTTGTTGCATTCATTAGTTGATATATTTGCCGTTATCCTTTTGTTGTTTTAATCATTTGTATATCTGCTGTTTTTTGTTGTATAATCATTGTATATCTGCTGTTATCTGTTGTTTGCACCTTGGTTGATATATTTCGTTATCGCTGTTTGTTGGCTTGATATATCATTTAGGATATATCTGCCTTATTGTTTGTGTTCATGCCTTGTATATATCTCTAGTTATCCTGTTTGTTGTCAAGCCTTTTGATATATCATGTGTTATCGCTTTTGTGGTTGCAGTATATATCATTTGTATATCTGATTGTTGTTCCTTTTAGTTTCATTAATATCCTGGTGTTGCAGTTTGTATATTGTAGTGTTTTGTGTCTATGATTATTGCCGTATCCATCATACACATTGTACACTGTTGGTATCTTTTGTTGCATACTCTTTGATAATCTGCTACCCTTTAGTTCATTTATGATTACTTGCCTTTTCCTTTTTTGATACATCTGCTGAGTATTATCTTGCACAACTTTGTTTGCATCACTTTATATATCTCTGTTATCTTTTTTATACTTCATTGTGGCATAGAACTGTGTATCTTTTGTGAATACATTTGTATATCTGCTGTATCCGTGCAATGGTCCCCCACATAATTATGTCAGGAGGATGTGTTGATGCTAGTGAACTTGTTGATGCTAGTGAACTTGATGCTAGTGAACTAAGTCAGCATGGTGCCAACGCATGTACTCCAGCATCACTACTGCTGCCTTCACCAGACAAAACACTGTATGCAGCATGTTTTTTAGTTGGGTTTTGGGGTTTGTTTGGTGGTGTTTTTGTTTGTTTTATTGTTGTTGGTGGGGTTGTGGGTGGGATTTTTGGGGAGGAGTTATGCTGTTGGAATTTTCCAACACCATGGCGTCACGTGTGGAAGGAACGTCCCTTTCAAGCTCTAGTGGAGTGGACAAGAAGAGCATTTGAGTGTAATCCCAGGGGTCAATGAAGTCGTAGGTTTGACTCTTGGCAGCAGCGTGTGATCAATTAAGGGTGGGTTTATGTTTTTACGATCTTCCAGGTCAATTCAAAGCGCAGACCTGTCACATGCAGCAGGGACTCTGCTCTGCATGCTGGAAGCAGGAAAGTCAGTTTTTGTAACTACTTCAACCGGCATCATTCTCCCCAGCTGAAAAGTCTTCGAAGGGACTTGATACCACATCACAACACTAGGAATAGACAACAATAAAAGTCATCCAGATGAGACTATAAACCGAGGTCCTGTGTGTGAATGCACATACATCTTGTGCATACTCTAAAAACTAATCTGCCTTCCAAACAAGAGTATGCCAGCTAGTGCTTAAAAATATGGATGACATGAACATACCCAGCATGCACGCTGAGATCAGGAAAGAAATGGGGGCCCCGCCAGGTTCAACAGGCTCTATTCTGCCCGAGAAGTTTAGTATGAGTGCCCCAACGACGTCCCAAGGAGTCAGAATGGAGTCATGGGAAGTGATGTGAAGTCCTGTAAAGTGATGTCAAGTCAAATTTTCATTTCCAGATGGTACATGGAATAAGCAATGCATTTGATTTTTTATGTGAAGTGATGTGAAGTGAAGTGATGTGAAGTGAAGTGAGGAAGTGATGGAGCAGAGGTAAGGCGGGGGTGTGATGGACAGAGCAGAGCAGAGCAGAGCAGGGGAGGTGACTCAGCAGCAAAGCCATTCGTTGTCAGTGGACCTACCACTCTTCCCTTCAGTCTACATTACCTCCCCTGTCTACCTACCTACCCCTGATCGATGGCTTCTGTCTGAAAGGCCCCGAGTTCTCCCCCCTCACAGACTTGTCTGTCTGTCTGTCTGTCTGACAGGCCCTGATTTTCACCCCCTTACAGACTTGTTTGTCTGTCTGTCTGTCTGTCTGTCTGTCTAGCAGGGAACCCTGGTTTCTCCTCCCTTAGGAACTCCTCTTTCTCTCCTTCTGCCTGTCTGCCTGTCTGTCTGTCTGTCTCTGTATGTCTGTGTCTGTTTGTCTGTCTCATTATGTTTGTGTGTCTCATAGATCTCTGAAACCTTTCTCTCCTGTGTTGATATGTGTGTGAAAGTGTGTGTGTGTCTGTGTGTATAATTATGTGCGTGTGTCTGCGTGTCTCTGTGTGTGTCTCTGTATGTCTGCCTGTAAACGTCTATGCCTGTTTGCCCATCAGTCTGATCAGTCTCTGATTTTCCTTGCTAATGAACCTCTCCTTCTGTCCTTTTGCCTGTTTGTGCTGTGTGTCTGTCTGCTCTGACCCTGTGTCTGTCTGTGCGTCTGTCTGTGCATATGTGTGTGTTTGTCTTTACCCCTCTGTCTCCTTGTCTTTTTTGGGGGGGTCTGTTCCTCCCCCTCCCCCCCCCTGCCCCCTGTTCTCTGTGGTTTCCCAAGCTCGATGAGTCACATCTGGGTGGGCATTGAAGAGGGTGAAGGGGGTGGTGGGAGGTGTATGTGTGGGTGAGGTGGGGAGGGGACCCAGTCAATTTGAACCAAAATGGGTTTTGAATAGTAAGGCCATGTCAGGGACTCAGACAGGAATGTTTTAACATTCCTGACATTTCCTTCTGCTCGATACATTACTTACATTAAAGAAACAAATGTACAAAGCCTTTGACGTCAGATGTTTAGATCAGCAACTGTCACTAAAAGAAAGTGTCCTGTGTTTCCATCCCACTAACAGCCATATCCAGCACTTGCCTGCCCTCGTTTTATCCTCCCAAAAACTCCCCAGGTGACTTCACTGTCACTTCATTCAAACCAGACAGTTCCACATTACTCCCGACAACTCAGCAACCCCTCCTCCACCTCTTTCAGCACCTCTCCCCCCTCAACAGTTTTTCCCTTCCAGCAAATGTAAGTTCTTCTGTTCCCGGCAGTACTGTTGCCCCTGGCCCCGCAGAACGCCTGGTCTGCCTCCAGCTCCCCCTCCAAGAGCCTCACAGGCGACTGAGACCAACTGTGGGTCTCCTGGGCCACAGCATAAGGTCTGCTGGATGCTAAGTATGGGACAGAAGGATTCAGTTTACTGTACTAGGCCAGTGTTCTGTATCATATTAACTCCTTATTTGTCCAAGAAAACACAGTGGCTGAACACAGGCCTTGACGCAGATCTGAGGCAAACTCAATTCGGTGCTTGTAATATAATGTGTGATGAATACCAATAGTGCTTGTAATGCTATGTGTGAAAGATACCAGTAATGCTTGTAATGTATTGTGTAAAGGATTGGATTTTTCCTGCATGCATCATTTTGAAGCTGAAAAGCTGAATGAATGTGGACTGAAGGGGTGAGAGAGAAGAGCAGAAAGGATCCGGATTTCTGAACAGCCTGTCACCATTCTGGGGGTCTTCCACACACTGGCCTACTTCAGTGGATTACGAGGCAGGGCAGGGCAGGGCAGGGCAAGATAGGACAGGGCAGGGCAGGGCAGGAAAGGTCAGGACAGGGCAGGGCAGGGCAGGAAAGGTCAGGACAGGGCAGGGCAGAGCAGGACAATGCAGGCGCACGGGGGGGGGGGGGGGGGGGGGGGGGGGGGGTTGGGACAGGCAGAGTTTAAGCAATGCTACTTAAAGAAAATGTGGAAAACCCCATGACATAACAACAGAAGTAACAGCCACATGAACAAAGCCTTTAGAAAATGTTGAAAACCCCATGACATAACAACAGAAGTAACAGCCACATGAACAAAGCCTTTAGAAAATGTGGAAAACCCCATGACATAACAACAGAAGTAACAGCCACATGAACAAAGCCTTTAGAAAACTGTAAAAAAACCCATGACATAACAGCAGAAGTAACAGCCACATGAACAGAGCCTTCCACACCCTAGCACCACTTCCACCTGCCACCCCTGCTACATAACTGAACGTGCCCCACAAGTGTGAGCTGCCCGTGTCTTGTTGTTGTTGTTGTCTTCGATTGTACGTCTGTTCACTCTCAGTGATATTAGACCAGGAAAGAAAAAGTGCGTGGAAGTTGAGGTGGTGGTGGAGGTCCTGCTGAAATGTGTACAAGGGAAAAATAGTTAACATAGGCAAAAAAGAAACTTCACAAAGCAAGAAGAACCAGTTAAAAACAAAAACAACAAAAAATCATTAAACTTAATGAAGTTATAGCAAATGTTCTATAGGACTGTGCCAGAGACCTTTCGCAATATTAAATGCCAAATTCATGTTATTGAATATGCTGCTGGGGGAGTTTTCAGAAAACTGGGGTAAAAAAAGCTTTTGTGCGCTTGCATTAAAATATTTTATCAGGTTTTTTGTTGTTGGGTGCCTTCACATAGTGGATTATTTCCAAATGAGTGGGCTGCCAGAGCTGCTAAAAGTGGTGCAAAACGTGGACGGGAATCAGAATTGCATGTGCCTTTATCATTACAAGAGGGTTACCATTTATTAGAACAAACATAATGGACAAAGGTCACAGAAAAGTATTACCTAAAAAGAGAGATTTTTAAACAGATCTGCCCCTGCGTGTGTGCGTGCGTACGTGCGTGCGTGCGTGCGTGCGTGCGTGCGTGTGTGTGTGTGTGTGTGTGTGTGTGTTGTGAGAGAGAGTACCCGTTGTTTGGTTTTGTCTTTCTTTCCTCAGCAAGCCTCTTCAAGTGGCTATCTGTTGCTTTGCTTTGCTAGCAGAATACATGCATACAGACAGACAGGCGTGGAAGTCTACGTGGCGCCAAGCCAGTGACAGCAGAGCTGTGCTGCAGTCCCCTGGGTCATCGTGCATGCATGCAAGCCTGGCCACTCTGCCTCAATCCTTTCCATGCTACCTGCCTACCTGCATGCCTGGCCGCCCTGCCTCAATCCTTTCCATGCTACCTGCCTACCTGCATGCCTGGCCGCTCTGCCTCAATCCTCTCCATGCTACCTGCCTACCTGCATGCCTGGGAAAAATCAAATGGCGGTGAGAAATCCTGCAATGTACGCCAACGTTAAAGAGCTGCCGCCACAAAAATACACTGGTTTAATTTAATGGTAATTGAATGCAATAAAGTAGTATTTCAGTATAATCATTAAGAAATTTGTTCTTAGATAGATGGCTTGATGAAAAAAAGCAAATGCATTGCTTATTCAATGTACCATCTGGAAATTAAAAATTTGACTTGAATTGACGGCCTGCACCCGTGGGTCTCCCAGCGCATAACAGTGTATCGTTGGTAAATAATGCGTTCCTTTCCTTTCTTGAAGAAAAGATGTGAGGTCAGGAATATTCAGTGAGCAGGATGTGGGTAAGGAAATGTGTGAAGTAATGATTATGTGAGGTAATAACGACTGTGACATGGACAGGACATGGGTGAGGTAGTGTGTGAGGTAATGTGTGAGGTAATGTGAGGTAACGACTGTGAAATGGACAGGACATTGGTGAGGTAGTGTGTGAGGTAAGGTGTGAGGTGATGTTTGAGGTCAGAGCTGTTGCAGATATGCTGAAAGCTTCTCAGAAAATCTCTGACTGTAGTTAGCTTTATCTCACCATATTTCGCTTTATCCCACTATCATCATCAACCATTACACCCAGTGGTGTGTAGGGCAGCAACAAAGCGCTTCCACTCCTGTCTATCCTGGGCCAACCTAGTCACTGATTCCCAAGAGTGCTGCATGGCCTTCATTTCACTTTCTACAGTCCTCCTCCACGTTGCTTTTGGTCTTCCTTTCTTTCTCCTTCCTTCTGGGGTCCAGTGCAATGCTGTTCTTGTGATTGACTGTGGGTCTCTTCGGAGGATGTGCCCAATCCACTTCAACCGTCGTCTGGTGATGATGGTTCCCATGTCTTCCTGCCTGTATCTCCGTAGTAGGTCTTCATTGGAGATCTTCTCTGGCCAACAGATCCGGAGAATTCTTCGGAGGCATACGGTGTGAAAGGATCGAAGTTTGGTAAGATCCGCTTCTGTCATCCTCCAGCACTCAGAACCGTACAGGAGTGTAGATACAACACAGCTCTGGTATAGCTTCAGCTTGGTGTTGGTGCTGTACTGAGTTGATCTCCAGATATTGTTCATCTCCCTAAACACACTCCTGGCCTTGCCCAGTCTGTTGTGGATGTCTTCTTTTGTGCCGCCCTCTGGTTTGATGCTGCTGCCAAGGTATGTAAACTTGTCTGTCTGGCGCAGGTCAGTTCCATTCACTTTCACAAGGGCTGGTGTGTTCACATTGAGCGACACTGTCTCTGTTTTCTTGGTGCTAATACGAAGCCCCAGTTGCTGTCCGAATGTTTGGAGTCTGCTGGTCTTCTCCTGGATATGTTGGTGTGTGTGTGACAGCAGCGCCAGGTCATCCGCAAAGTCAAGGTCGTCTAGTGTTGAGAACAGGCTCCAGCGAATCCCTCTTGGGATGTCTTCTGTCGTCTTCCTCATCACCCAATCAATGGCCAGATTGAAGAGAGCTGCCGACATCACACATCCTTGTCTTACTCCAAAGACAGTGTTGCTATGGCCCATACAGCATCTGAAGTTGTCGTAGAAGCTCTTATCCCACTATATTTAGCTTTATCTCACCATATTTAGCTTTATCTCACCATATTTATGGCACAGATTTTTTCGCTTCTTTTATTTTCGCCCATTCCTTTTATACACATCTTCAGACATAACCCTGGGGGACGGGATGGCTTGGTGGTTAGATCGATGCGCATTGCGCTCGGAATCTCCTGACCCGGGTTCGAATCCCGTTCAAGGGGTATTTTCCTCCGAGTTTACATCAGTGCAGACTCCACTCCCCCGAAAAAATTCTTCGGACGGGACTATAAGCCGAGGTCCCGTGCAAGAATGCATGCAGAACATCTTGTGTGCACGTTAAAACCTGTTCCGCTTTTCGAAAGAGTAGGCTGACAAAATTTACAAAACTGTATACACACGGAGATTGGATGTAAAAAAGCACATGAGTACCTATCCATTATCCTCGAAATAAAAGAAAAAAGTATAAAAAGAAGACATACTCTCTCTAGCTCTGTGATTGTGCGTATGTGTGCCTGTGTGCCTCTGTGTGTGCCTGTGTGCCTCTGTGTGTGCCTGTGTGCCTCTGTGTGTGCCTGTGTGCCTCTGTGTGTGCCTGTGTTCCTGTGTGTTTGTGTGTGTGTGTGCCTGTGTGTGTGTGTGTGCCTGTGTGTGTGTGTGTGCCTGTGTGCCTCTGTGTGTGCCTGTGTGTTTGTGTGTGTTGCGTGCCTGTGTGCCTCTGTGTGTGCCTGTGTGCTTGTGTGTTTGTGTATGTGCCTCTGTGTGTGTGAGTGTGTGTGTGTGCCTCTGTGTGTGCCTGTGTGTTTGTGTGTGTGTGTGTGCCTGTGTGCCTGTGTGTGTTTGGATGTGCCTGTGTGCCTGTGTGTGTATGTGTGCCTCTGTGTGTGTGAGTGTGTGTGTGCCTCTGTGTGTGCCTGTGTGCCTATGTGTGTGTGTGCCTCTGTGTGTGTGTTCCTGTGTGCCTCTGTGTGTGTGCCTGTGTGCCTCTGTGTGTGTGCCTGTGTGCCTCTGTGTGTGTGTCCCTGTGTGTGCCTCTGTATGTGTGTGTGTGTGCCTGTGTGCCTCTGTGTATGTGTCTGTGTGCCTCTGTGCGTGTGTGTGTGCCTGTGTGCCTCTGTGTGTGTGTGTGTGTGTGTGTGTGTGTGTGTGTGCGTGTGTGTGTGTGTGCATGTATGTATGTGTGTGTGCGCGCGCGCACGCGCGTCCTTCTCTCCTTGATAATTTTGCTTGCCATACTTTTTGCAAGCAACATGGAAAGTGAGGCAGTTCTAAGTTCCATCTTTTACCAGCAATGAAGATCCCTTTGATCCCTACCTTATTCTGCGTCTCTGGATGTGTGTGTGTGTCTGTGTATGTCTGTGTGGCTGTGGCTGTGAGTGTGTGAGAGAGAGACAGAGATAGAGATGTGACATGCATAGACACAGACAGACAGACAGTCAGACAAACAGTCAGACAGACACAGACAAAGAGGCAGCAGACACAGAGCGGCGTCCTTGTCTTCACTGCAGACTTGATCGATTTGTGTGAAATTGCAGACCTAGTTAGGCTACATTGTAAGCCATCACCAACCCCCTCCCCTCCATCATCACCATCGTCACCATCATCATCAACACCACTATCATCCCCTCCCCCCATGATCAGCCCCCTCCTCCCTTCTGTCTGTGTCTACTGACCTGACCTGACCTGGCTGTAAAAGTATGACCTTGATAACGACAATAAATAACTTCACCGGGAAAACATGTACACATATTTTCAGAGTGGATTTTCTTTCCTTTTTGGTCTGTCAAAGGAAAGCTGTCTTGAAGCCACAACACTCACTGCCACAGGAGGGAGACTGCTGGTGTGGGGGTCAGGGAAGGAAGAGGCTTCAGACAACATCAGGCTT